>PVHY01022067.1:0-22952 GCA_004024945.1 Uropsilus gracilis
AAAAAAAAAAAGCTAACAACCAAATTGAAAGACACAACTGGGGGTGGGGGGGCGGGACAGAGGGGGAAGGGTGAGGGGAGTGAATCCTGGGGATTACAAGGATGTGAAAGTTATATATAAATAAATTATTTATATAAATATTTGCTTTAAAATGATGTTACAAAAAATGATCTATAGGCAAAAAAATATATGAATCTGAATAAAACTTAGTTTCAAAAAAAGAATTTGAGAAACAGTTTTAAAAGTGTTGCCTTTTAACTCAGTATAAATAAATACTCATGAGTTATAGTCCAAACTCTTAGAAATAGTGATTATTAGTAAATAAACAAATGGAGAAAAATCTCTTGTGCAGAAAGTAGTTCAGATGATGTAGGTGACTAATGCTCCTTTCAAGTAGGGAAGCACAAATTCCAAATTCCTTAGGTGTTGCGTGTCTGTTGTGAGTTCTTTCTGATATACACACTTAAAGAGCACAGAAGGGAATGCCTTTAGAGTGAAGTAACCGGACAAACACTACCTTAGCTAGGTCATTGTTACCAATGTCAACAATGATAAATCATTTTAATAGTATGTACTTGACCAGTGCTCTAGAAATGTCACAGCCAATTGGAGTCTAAGGAAACATGACAAGTAAATGTAATGTGATGTATCCTGGATGAGAGCCTGGACCATGAAAGGACTTTAGGTAAAAACAAAGGTGATCTGAGTAAACTATGGACTTTAGTTGATAGTCTATATTTGCTTCTTTAACTATAATAAATAGTCTGCTCAAGCTGCTTTAAGAAAATACCGTACAAGGCCAGGCATGGTGGCGCATGCCTGTAAGTGGCAGCCTAGAAAGCTGCAGCCGGGGTCAGGGATCGCGGTTTGAGTCCTGCTGGGGGCATGTAGTGAGACCTAGTTCCAAAAAAGTATAGCTGGGTGTGGTGGCGTGCGCCTGTAATCCCAGCTCCTGGGAAGCTGAGGCAGGGAACTGCTTGAATCTGGTACCCGGGCCAACATGAGCCTGTGGTTCCATGGGCAAAAAAAAAAAAAAAAAAGAAAATACCATACAGGAGCCGGGCACGGTGGCATGTGCCTTTAAATGTAGCTTAGAGTGCGGCTGAGACTAGGAATCGATTGAGTACGAGGGTGCGAGACCGGCTCAGGGCAACAGAGTGAGACCTCATCTCAAAAAAAATAGCTGGGCGTGGTGGCGCGTGCCTGTCATACCATCTCCCTGGGAAGCTGAGGCTGGGGATTGCTTGAGTCTGTGGTACCCTGGGCAACGTGAGCCTATGGTTCCCCGGGCAAAATAGCAAGGCCTAGTCTCAAAAAAAGAAAAGAAAATACCCTACTCTAGGTGACTTAAACAGCAGATATTTATTTCTCACAGTTCTGTTGACTGGGAAGTTCAAGGTCAAATTGCTTACCTTTATCAGTTTCTTGATCAATCATGATTCCTTTCCTAGTATGCAAATATCCACCTTCTCTTTGTGTTCTCCTGTGAGGGAGAGATCTGTAGTCTTTCTTACAAAGACACTAATCCCATCCTGGGGAACCCTCATGACCTAGTCTAGACCAAATCAACTCCCAGTCTTTGCCTCCAAAACTGTCACATAGACATTTAGGTGTTCGTAGAAATTTCGTGAACTTTAACATTAAACCATAGCAGGGAATATATAGGAACTCCCTTGTATTCTCATTTCTTCTGTAAATTTTAAACTATTCTAAAATATAAAATTATTTTATATAAGCAGAGGTTTTTGATAGAGGTTTTGTTTTTAAGGGCACAAAAATAGAGCATATTAGCAAATGATGGACCATATTCATTAGAGGGGAGGAATGGTTAAAGGTGCAAAACAAAATAGGAATGATTGAATGGATGAAAGCAGATATATAAGTGGAGGAGTAAGAATAGAAAGGAGGAATTTTCCTCCAAATAAAAAGAAAAAAAAAGATAAAAAATCAAAATACAGAGCAGTTGTGTCACGGAGTAGGAGGTAAGTTGACATAAGGCCAACTTAATATCCTAAGTCATAGTATTACCATTATGGATGTAGATTTGTATACTGAGATAATTTTACCTTATTGATCCATATCCTTTTTTATGTCTATTTGGACACTCTACATTTTGTTTGTATCAGAAGTGTTTGTATAGTTCAGAAACCTTAATTAGGTATGTTTTCAGATTTCTCAAGGAGAAAGGAAAGAAAAGATTAACCGTAAATTTCCTAAAGCATTGCTAAGATGATTTAGGTTTCAAATCTTAGCTGATGTTACATGTCTAAATTAACTATGAGGACAACAAGTTTGAAAGTAAACTTTTGAAGGCTCAGTATATAGTCTATGGCCATACCACCCATTGAACGCGCCCAGTTTTGTCTGAAGGTACAGCTTACAGAACAGATGAAATTCCCTTACTCTCTGTGAGGTCACTTGGGCTTTGTACAAATGGAAGGAATCACAGGACAGATCTAGGACCTGTCAGTAGTCCCTTTACTGAAGAAAACACTGCATCCTAATGGCTTGAAATGGTTCTCTCTAGCCAGGCACGGTGGCTCGTGCCTGTAAGCTTCAGCCTATGAAGCGGCTGGGGCTAGGGATCACGGTTCGAGTCCCGCCTGGGGCCCGTAGCGAGACTTAGTTCCAAAAAAATAACTGGACGTGGTGGCGCGCGCCTGTAATCCCAGCTACCTGGGAAGCTGAGGCTGAGGATTGCTTGAGTCTGTGGTACCCCGGGCAACGAGAGCCTGCAGTCCCCGGGCAAAAATATCAAGACCTAGTCTCAAAAAAAAGAAAAAAAGAAATGGTTCTCTCGCATAGTGCTTACTTACATACACATGGGGGTCATTTTGAGGAAATGGAGGTTTGATAATTAACAGGCTTTGTTCACTTCTATTTCCTTAGTAACTTAGTAGTAACTTTATGTATGTGTGCTGTGAAAAAATTGCTAGACAACTTTGTTTTTATAGCCATGTTTTTATTAAGTATATCATTCAATAGATAAACCTGTTACAAAGTTTAGGAAGTACATTAGTAAAAATCATTACTTCTTGGAGATAACCATGTAACCTTTTTGTTTGTATCATCCTTCTGTGGTATTTACAAATGTATACATATACATAAACATGTATGTGTATTTTGAGGGACACATAGACCACTTGTGTTCCTTCTAAGCTAAGTTATGGAGAATAGAGCAATGCCATTCTAGAATTAGAAAGATTTAAGAAATGATAAAAGCCAGGATTTTATTTATTTATTTACTTATTTATTTACTTATGTATTTATTTTAAAACAGGAGAACCCTTTCTTAAGTATATACTTGATGTTCTAATTGTAGGGGTCTTGGGACTTCTCAGTCTTTCCCTTTGCCTGAAAACAACAAAAAAATCTGGCTGCTTCAGCGCCTACTATAAATCATCTAGACTTGCCCCTAATATTCTACACTGTGTAAAAGAAACTTTGGGTTAATTCACTGTCCCATTTTCTCAGTTTAAGTTTGTTTTTTTGTTTTTCACAGTAAAAACTAGATTTTCATATGCCTTTCCAAAGGAATTCCCTTATAGGATGAACCATGTAAGTATTCTGAATAGAGTAAAACTACTCATCCAAGATGTATATAAACTAACTACATTTGGTATTAGAATAAACTGAATAGTCCTCTAGAAATTGCAGTTTTAAATATAAAATATTTCAAGGATTGATTTTCTTCCACTATTAATAGAAAAGATACGTCATAGCGGTGGCTATCAACCGGGGTATCCATTAACTTCTAAATCAATACCAATGTCTGGTTCTCTGTAGACCAAGTAAATCCCAACTTTTAGGCTCAAGGTCCAGGCACTTCTGTTTCCTAAGAGCCTCCTGGTGATACTGATGTGCGCTGGGATTGGCCTGCTCTAATGGACAAATAGGAAAACTGTGCTGAAAACTTGACATTATTTCAGGAGATTTCTACTGATGTTTGAATGGGCCCCCCTTTTTGGATCTTGCCAGGGAGTTCTTCAGTCTACTCAACTTGTGTACTTTGGTTTCATTTTCATTGTTTGCTGTTACTGGTTCTAAAATTTAAAAATGAAGACGAGCATTTGGAGATAATGACATTTTGTATTTGCTGAGTGAAAATATATGGGAAAATCTGGGTTTTATAAGATACTTGAAATAAAAATAATAGGAATGCTTACGTGAGGTTGACTTTTCCCCTAAGGACTAAAATATGTTATAATCATTGCATTTATTGTGTAATAGTAAAAGATAATTGTAGTGCATGTGTTCATTCTAATATAAGCTACTGTGTTTATTTTATTTTTTGATTTAAAAAATACTAATTGGTTTTTTGATGTCTATGATTCCATGTAAGTTGTTAGACTAAGTAGATTCTTTTAATTTGGTTTCAAATGACATTTCTAATCTTTTTTTAAACAGATATTAGAATGTGAATTCTATCTTTTAGAGCTAATGGTAAGTATATTGTATGTGTTCCCTGTGATTAAGGGAGTAAGGTTTATTTTCAAATTTAGTGAAGTCAGATATTACTTTAAAAAATGCTGCATAGGGAGGTGCATTTTAAAGCTTTGTGATGTGTCATGGTGAAATTGCAGTTTCTGTTCGCATCATCACCTGCATCCTCTTAAGCCTGTAAAAGAATCTGTATGTCCCATTCAGGATAAGAACACTTCTCTGTTCTATAGTAGCTATAATAAAGAGATTACAAGCAAACCAAGCAGGACATTAAGCCACTGTAAATCATTTGCACAGTTGGTGTATGTGTGTGGTGTTATTTAAAGATAGATTATGTCTTTGGCAGAATTCTGCTCCTCCAGTTGAAAATTATGGATTTATAGGCTAATAAGAGGTTTCAGTGTGTTGCAGATGTGACACTTTGAGTCTCTAAGGGGATGGATGCTGACTGACTGCCAACCGATTTGCCAAGGTATATTCCAGAGAGAGCGCTGCCTTCACTATTCTAGTTAAGGTTAGGGCTGCCATTCTGCTTGCCCAGGAGGATAAGAGGGAAGCAAGCTTGAGTTAGAGAAAGCATTGTGGAAATACACAATTACAGACTAGTTGGGTAATGATAAGATTTTGATGTTGTCATAAATCTGTTTTTATACATACACGTTTTCTAAACTGTTTCTAGGATTGTTGCTTGATAGTGTATCATCCTTATAGACCTTTGCTCCAGTATGTGCAGGACATGGGCCAAGAAGACATGTTGCTTCCCCTTGCATGGTAATTAGAACAGCAGCTGTTCATGGTGTAGCATGTTGTCAGACAGGAAGGTTGGCACCAAACAGCAAGTTTTGTGTTTTTAAAGTAATTAAACTTGTGCCCCAAGGTGCTTTTTGAGCAAAATATCTGCCTGTTGACTTTTAATAAGTGTATTGGCATAATTAACACCAGTGAGTTAAGGATGTTCCAGTTATTTACTTGATGAATATTTCCTTTAATATTTGATTTGTCTGAAAAACAGCATAAAAATTAAAGACAAGTTGTCCTTGAAGTAATACTTTCTGCCGGGCATGGTGGTGCATGTCTGTAAGCGGCAGCCTAGGAAGCCGCGGCAGGAACCAGGGATCGCGGTTTGAGTCCTGCTCAGGGCAACGTAGCGAGACCTAGTTCCCAAAAAATAGCTGGGCATGGTGGCGCGTGCCTGTAATCCCAGCTACCTGGGAAGCTGAGGCTGGGGATTGCTTGAGTCTGTGGTACCCCGGGCAATGTGAGCCTGCAGTTCCACGGGCAAAAATAGCGAGACCTAGTCTCAAAAAAAATAAATAAATAAAATAAAGTAATACTTTCTAGTGATATTCAATATCCATTTTAATTCATTGTATAATCTCTGCTTTCCTATCTTTTCTGATTTTTGAAAAATTAGAAAAGGTTGTTTATGATTTGTGAGGTTTTAAATTTTTAAATGCATTTAAAAAGACTAATTCTATTCATAAGTATGTTCTTTATTGTCATATTCATGTATCCATCCATCTTTGTTTTCCTCGATATTTTCACCTTTATATCTGTGTTTTAGTAATATAAAAAAACATGTGAACAAAGATGGGAGATATGACCCTATCTGGGGGGGATTGTACAAATACATGAGGCAGTTCTGCTCGTAATAATAACTTAATTTACATTTCTATAGGAGGATAGTGAATGATACCTACAGAACGGATCTTTGCCTACTATATCCTCCTTTCATGATAGCTTTAGGTATGTAAACATGATATGCTTTATTGGTTACATTATTATAAATCTGTTTAGTGCATCCTAAATTTCACTCTATTGTACTTTATGTTTTTGGGTTCCATAAAGTAATACACTAATCCTTGCATGTGACCTTTACATAATATGAACTGCAACTGTCACAAGTCAGGATTGTTGTCTCCCACGCCTTTTTGGTAAGTTTTTTTTTTTTTAAATCATTTAAAATATTTTTAATTGGTATCTGACTAGAGCATTTCGTTTCTTTGAGGGGAGTTTACAATTGAGTCTACTAACTAGTTGTAACTTATAAAATAACTGGGTCTGTGTTGCATTTTCTGAGGCCGGGTAAGTCCTCAGAGGTCGAGTAAAGGAGCGTCTGTGGTCTTTCAAGCCTTGCTGAACGCAGAAGAAATTAGCTACCGTCCTATCATCTATGAAAGGCAGTATTCTAATAGGATTGAGCAGTTCTTTGGGGTCAACAGTCTTGGATGTAGTTTCCCCTCCTTTACAATTGTGGGGGAACTAATCTTTCTGAATTTGCTTACTTAATTGTGAAATGTTACATTTACTAACTCCATGCAGAGTTGTTACAAGAATTGAATGAGAAGCTTATCCACATGGCCAATAGCTAATACGAAAAAATATTCATCACTTTGAATAAGAGGAATCCATGTTAAAACAACAATGAAATACTATCGCCATACCCTTCAGAACAGTAAATTCTAAAAAGACCCCCAAAGACAAGTTGCTGGGGAGAATGCACCATCACCACTGTTAACGGTGATGGTGGTATAGACCGGTGCAGCCATGTGGCGCATGATCTGGATCTAGCTCTAAAAACTAAAAATGGAAGTGTTCTATGACCCCACTCTCTACTTTTGACTATCTGTCCAAAGACTGTGAAGCTGTCTTCCAAAAAATGTCTATCGATACACATGCTTCACTACTTACTGCAGCACTCTTTAAAATAACTAGCATATGGATACAGTCCAAGTGTTCATCAGTAGCTGACTGCATCAGGCTGATGTGATATACCCATGCTATAGAGAAGTCTGTTCGGCCATAAGGAAGGACGTAAATACACCCATTTTCAGCAAAATGGAGGGCGTTTGAGGGAATCATGCATAATAAAGCAAGTCAGAGTGATGAAAACAAATACTTGACATTTACATGGCAGGTGATTGGATTTAGTAAAATATGTTAAAAACTAGTGGACATCAATAAATACCACGAGGACTCTGGGGTCAAGGACGTAGGAAGGAGAAAGGGAGACATAAGGGATGGTGGTAGGGAAGGGAAACATGTTTTCGATAAAAAGAACTAAATGAGCCTCTTGTTAGCGTGTCATAACCAGGCACTTCATAGTTACTGTTGATTGCACGGCTGTCCTCTCGGCTTTTTCTGCCGTTCTTTTCTACTCAGATTTATTTCTGTTGGTTTCTCTTTTTCCCTGACTCTTTCTTACCTCTTAACGTCTGTCAGAGTTCTTACAGCAGGGTGGCAAAGAGATTACACTTGAGTGGTGCTGGAGGCTCTGGGAAGCACTGTATTTGCAAGAATTCTGAAGTCAGTATCCACATCGGTAGTGAGGCAAGACTAGCAGACCCTGAGCCACATCTAATAGTCTCACCGATGCTCCTGGTTTCTACTGTCTTTTAGGTGTTGAGACATTTCAGTCTCTTTATTTAGCCAATATCTGAGCAGTTTTAAATAGTTATAGTTCCCTGTAGTATCTCATAATCAGGATTAAACTTTCTCACTTTACCCCAGATACGCTCATTTTGATGTCTTCGCTAGCTTGGTGCATAGCACTGGTTGCCAGAGTTGGAGCCCTGGCAGCTTGGCTCTTTCGTCTCCCTCAGCACCTAGCTCTGGCTGGTAACCAGCACCTGGTTTGCCCTCCTCTCATTGTCCCTCTGGAAGTGGGGAGGCCTGCCGCTGGTGTGCCAAGAAACACGCTGCTGAGCGTCCTGTAGTGCTTAGTGCCAGGGATGAGCAGAGCTTTTGGGAATGCAGAACTTGTCCCCCAATTAAAGCCTTAGACGGCTGCTCCTTATTTTTTGAATAAAATCCATAGCTGCTTTTTGCCATTTATATGCAAAACATTCTCTGCTCCCAGTCTCCTCAACACCCTTTTCGGTGTTAGGGTATCTCTCTTTAATTTACTTCATCATGTGCTCCTGTCATGACCTTTTCAGCTTCTTAAGATTACATTTCTAAGTTGGGTGTGGTGGCAGGTGCCTATAATTCAAGCCACTGGGAGGCCAGGGCTAGGAATCACTTGAGTTAGTTCACAGGTTCGAGATACAACCCTGGGCAACATAACAAGACCTAGTCTCAAAAAAAAAAAAAAGATTACATTCCCATGGCCTCTTATTCCCTCCTAGACCAGAGTCCCACTTAGGACTTTGTTAGGCTTGGAGCAGCCAGTACGTTAGTTTATATTCTCTGTAACTATATACGATACACTGTATTTTGTATATGTAAATTCTGTTAGATTACACACTCAATTCTGTTCAGGTATGCCTAGTTTTCACCTAACTTGATCATGTATCCCTGATTTGAAAAAGCAGGGGCGACATTACTTTTAGCAATATCAAAATGTGAGTGTATTGTTGAAATTTATCTACATAATGACAGATTTCATTTTCTTTTTCATCATACTGATTTCATGGTGCATTTTGAATACTGCTTTGTATCGCACTTTCTAGAATGCTTTCCCTGTTTTAATGTTGTCACTGAATTTTCACTCTCTTATGTGCCCTGACTCTCAGGATAATCTGCACCGTTATTATTACATAGGAGGAAGGAGATGCCTATAACTGTAATAATATGGTCTAGTATTTTTTTTTTTAATTTGTAGTAGATTAAATTGATGGGATGGTTTATGGTACCTGTTATATGAAACTGTTTAACTTTTGAAAGGAATGTTGGAACATACACATGAACAATGTAGAGTTAAAGTCCATACATTCCATGTTTATAATTAAACCTGGGTCTTGTCTCATTTTCTCTCCAGCCTGCCTGCATGTAGCCTGTGTTGTACAACAGAAAGATGCCAGACAGTGGTTTGCTGAGCTTTCTGTGGATATGGAGAAGGTATTCTTTAAAGTTCCCTTAGTTGACTATAAATGTGAACATTTTAAAGTTGATGTCATATGAATCATGGACCAAGAATCTGTGGACATCTCCTTAGCTAAGAAGATTTTTGGTTAAAATAATAATCATTAAGGATTATGTTTTGCAAGAAGTGTTGGTGTTCATTGTTGATGTTGTTATATTTCTCTTTTCAGTTTAGGCTTAAGCAGAATGGTAAACTTTTGGAAAACAGGGTTATTTTGAAAGTTACTAATAACCATTAAGTAATATTGTAAACTTACCTGTGATACAGGCTGTTTCCTGGCAGAGTACATTTTCAACCATTTTTGCTGAAATGAAATAAGATTAATCCAAGGTAGGGTCTACTCAGATGAGAAAGAAAGGGATAAATTGGAAGAGAGTATGATCGCTTTGTAGCCCCCGTTTTGGGGCACCTTAACTCTTGAGTTGATCAGTTGGCAAAGAATGAAAAATTGCATTTTGTGCATTATCTACCATTAAATCATTGGAAACAAATTGGTACTAGAGGAGTAAACTCTATAGTGACAAACCCTTTCTCTCAATTAATACCACTGTTTCTAATACCTCACCATTTTGTTCTGAGTATCAGTAAATAGAAGGAAAGGTGCTGTAGTGATGGTTAAGGATTGATAGGGCGTACGTGCTAAAAGATGAGCAGTTTGGAGGAAAACTTGTATCAATAACCATGTAGTGAAACTACTGCTTTCACTTTACTAGGGTTGTTTAATCTACCCTGAATACATGAGTAGAGACTCTTTCCTGAGGGATGCCTCGTATGCGATGTGTGTTCTTACATATTAAATGATTTCTTGATATTGCCAGTGAGAACTTTTCAAATGTTTTCTTCTAGATTTTGGAAATAATCAGGGTTATTTTAAAACTATATGAGCAGTGGAAGAATTTTGATGAAAGAAAAGAGATGGCAACTATTCTTAGTAAGATGCCAAAACCAAAACCTCCTCCAAACAGGTACTTTGTAGACTTTAATTACTGATTTCATTTAATTGTATCATTATATACATTAGCACATTTTTTCATAGATTATGTATTGAGCTTTTTTTTTGCTTAAAATTTCTTCTCCCTTACAGTTTCTCCTAAACTTCATAGTGAATGCTAATTTTCTTTAAAAATTGTGTCTTGCTAGGTTGAGGATATTTCTTTAAAATAGATACGTTAACCTGATTGTCTATTTAGTCATCTTCCTAATGCAGTACCGTGTTTATTACAGGTATCCCTCAACATAGGACTTTATATTATGCATAAATTTAAACAGTACAAAATCAGGAATGTTCATCAGTTTTATAATAGTCCCATGTCAGTTTGTGCTGTTTTTTTCCCACTACTATTATCATGTTTATAACTTTTTGTAGCAGTTTTCAAAGATGTATATTATTGATCTGATTTGTAAAGATAGGGATTTTTGACTCGAGTGATCCAAAGACTCATGGCACATGGTAGCATAATTTTGCAACTGATGAATCACTTGTGATATGAGGGTTTTTAATTGTTGTTAATGGTGGGGTTTTTTGGGGGGGGAAGTGGGGAGTTGTGTTGCCTTTTATTTTTCCTTGAGGATTTATTCATTAACTTCCGTGGTTCTAAGCTTTTATTGTACAGCAAATCATTTGGGATAGGGAAAAATGATCAGAGCAGTAATGAAGAAATGCTACCCATCTTAATTATTTAATAAGAAAAATTATATAACATTAAGATAAACATGTAAATCTGATAAGTTAATGTTAGCACTTGGAAAAAATTAATGCATAAGGTGGTGTTTGAAGGCAGTCATTCAAATAGCTGCCTTTGGATACATTTTTTGCAGAAATTCCCTGAGTGAATCTCAACTAGTAGCAGGGCCTGAAGCTGCAAGATGATGATGGACAAGATAAGGCAATAATCCTATTGTCACAGTTACTGGTATTTTCAGTTAGTTATTTTTATTTTGAATATCTAGCCCTTTCTAGGAAATTATATTTCTTTTTGGAAATTATTATATTTCTTCCTGACTTATAAAAGTTCTCTGTATTTAGCCGGGCGGGGTGGCGTACGCCTATAATCCAAGCTACTGGGAGGCTGAGGCTAGGAATCACTTGAGTCCAGGGGTTCGAGATAGCCCTGGGCAACATGGCGAGACCTAGTCTCTATTAAAAAAAAAAAGTTCTCTGTATTTATATATGATTTTAGTATGCCTTTAGCAATTTTTTTGAAGAACACTTCTTGATTTTAATAATTTAGTAGGAATAAAATTTTATGTGTAAACCTTAAAGAAAAATTTGTTCAGAAACTCTAATCTATGTTGAGTGATGCCTGTAATGACAGTGAAATCCCATACCCTTATTTAAATTTGTTGAGTATATATGGATACTAACTTTCATAATGCTTGTTATGTGTGAGGGCACTAAGTTAAATAAGAATAAAAATATAAAACCAAATGTTAAGTCTTCTGTATTTTAATTTTTGTACATTTGTATCTTACAGTCAGGAATGTTTTTGTTTTATAGAGTTGAACCAGAAGATAACTAACTATAAAACCTAGTGGGCTTATTGAGGTATTGAAAATGAGACTTTTAATTGGTACAAAATCTCTTTCTTCCCCACTTGAACAGTGAAGGAGAGCAGGGTCCAAATGGAAGTCAGAACTCTAGCTACAGCCAATCATAAAACATTCCGAAGAATTCCGTAGTGGACCAGTTGGAAATAAACCATTGGACAGATTTCAGTAATATCTTCAGTGGAACACAAATGAAAGTGAATAGCTTGTTTCTGTCAAGCATATTGAGAAATGATTTTATTTTCTGCAAAATAAGTTTTTCCTTACTTGATTCTAGTACATAATTGATTAAAATCTCTTGATTATAAAAGTTTGAAAAGGTTCTAAGAGGACTTACCGACAGATGTTTCTGACTTACAGGCCTGTAATTGGTACAGTTCTTAATTTGGATCATAAAAATTACAACTTTGTATCAAGCCAGAAAACCTCATTTGTTTCAAATTCTTGTTGGTCATTGAAGGGACCAAAAAAAGAACATAAAAAGTCAAATATATGAGGGCTTACTCCCCCTCCTTAAGTTAAACTTTAAAACTGTATTTAAGGAATCAAATCTTATAAAATCCTGGAAGATTTTGGTAATGATGTTGATAATTTCAGGGAAATTAATCAAGTACCTAATGATTTTAAAGTATTTTATTCAATAGTTTTGGTAGCTTGCCATGGAAGATACTAGCCCAGTGTAGAAGCAAAGTGCAATATGTATAGCAGACTCTGACATTATAAGGGTTATATTAATTCCATAACCATTTTGAAGTGCTGGGCAGACTCTTTTTTAAAAAAATCGTACATGAAGTTATTTACAATTCACAGTTAATGAGGCATTTTGAAAGGTAATTGAATAAAACACCTTATCATGGTTGAAATTTGTAACATTTTAATGTTACTTTTTATTCTACTGTGAAAAGTTTTTTATATGACACATACACCCCTGGTTTATTTTTGTGTCTCAATGTGGATTTACACATTTGCTGTCGGATCCTGAGCCAGGAACACAATCAGGTCTCACGTCAGTTTGATACTGGCTATTCTTAATTCTCATGAGTGTAGAGCTTAAGACTAAATGTTATGTCTGTGGAACTGTGCTGTCTGTGGAACTTAATAAATTAATCATTTTCTTCAGAATTGAAGAGGGTGATAAAATTTGGAGTCATAGGATTTTGATGTATGATTTAAGGATTATAAGTTTTTTATAAATCAGTTGTGAACAATGAATTATTAAATGTTGACGTCCTAGTATAAACCTGCAAGAATAAAAGTTCTCCAGCTGTATTGACTAGTGTCTCTTGAATTTATCTTCTCTGAATCTTATCTTGCTTTCTGAGAGTCCTTTAGCTAAGTATTAAAATCCTCTCTAATTTGTCAAGTGGTTGATTTCAAATGATTGATGAACAGACTTAGGAGTTCTGCTTCCTTGCAGAGAGCATCACGTGAGCCAGAAAGAGATTCTGTGTCAAGTTAATATAGTGACAGGTACAGTCTCCTAAGCTTAGGGAACAGGATAAAAGCGTAAGAAAAAAAAAAAAGTTCTCTTCAGGTAGGATGGAATTAAAGTTGGGCTTGATTGGAAGGACAGAATGATTAGATATTTCACAGTCGTTGACTTAACCCTAATTTTTCCTTGAAGCTTATTTATGTTTTTAAATCATTATTTTAAAAATTATTACAAGGAGGGGCACGGTGGCACGTGCCTGTAAGTGGCAGTCTAGGAAGCCACGGCTGGAACCAGGGATCGTAGTTCGAGTGCTGTTCGGGGCAACATAGTGAGACCTAGCCCCCCAAAAATAGCTGGGTGTGGTGGCGCGTGCCTGTAATCCCAGCTACTGGGAAAGCTGAGGCTGGGGATCACTTAAGTCCATGGTACACCGGGCAACATGAGCCTGAGTTTCCAGGGGCAAAAATAGCAAGACCTGGTATCAAAAAAAAAAAAAAAAAGTATATATATATACACACACACACACACACACACACACACACATACACACATATATTACTATATATGCCTTTGAAGATAATTTTTGGCCTTATTGTAGAAATTGTAAAACTACACACAAGAATAATGTAAGATACTTGCATGTAACTCACCTTCAACAGTTACCACTTGATAGCCACTTTTATCTAGACTGCACGTTCCCCTAGCTTGCATATTATTTTGAAGCAAGGTATCAAATTTCAGCCCTAATAAACCTTACTATCCCTAAAAGATAATGGATCGAAAAACTATGGAACTCCTTAAAGAATAAGTCAAAAACTTTTATAATACTGATTATTGACTTCAAATTTTCCGTTATTATAAATACTGAATTGTTATTTTTAATCAGGATTTAAATAAGGATCACATGTTGTACTTTAACTCTTTCTTTATGGAACTCTTCAACTCTAGATTTATGGAATCTGCCTTCAGCTTATTTTTGAAATGAACCTTTTCAGTTTTCTTGTCTACGGAATTCCCTACCTAGTGAATTTTACTGTTGGCATTCCTGAGCTTCTAAATTGGTAATTAAATCAGTCTTGACCTGGTTCAAAATTGTTTTTATAGACTGTCTTCCATCAGATGGTATATAATGACTGGTTGTCTCTGGCTTAGCAGCCACTGCTGCTATGTATTATTTTAAAAAATCAAACCTTACCTTGAGTGTGACAGATGCCCAAGGTTGATGACCACTCAAAATCTGTTCCAATTCTAATTGAGATGAGCTGTGTAAAATGTAAACAGTAATTACCTTTTAAGTGATATTTTTTGATGCTTAGGACTACGGAAACACTGAATGAATTTCACCTTTTAATTTTTCAGATACAAGAAAATTTAAAATCACAACATGGTTTGCATTATAATTCTATTGAACAGTGCTCTACTGTAAGATAAGAAAAATGTTAGACCTCTGTTTCTTTCTCCCTACCTCTCTTATTCCCATTCCCCAGAGCAACCGCTTTCAACGGTTAGTCACTTTTCTCTTGCTCTTATACTACTTCCACATTTCCAAGGAACATGTTTATAATGATAGCTTTGATTAAGCACTTACATGCCAACTATACGAGAGCTTTCAATGTTATAGTCATGAGAGAACTACGGTGACCACACCTGAAGAGAGAAATCTAGTGTCCAAAAATTAAGTGATGTGAAGGAAAAGGACTACATTGAACAATTTAAGGGCTAACTGGGTGTGGTGGCGCATGCCCGTAATCCCAGCGCTGGGAGGCTGAGGCCAGGGATAACGTGAGTCCACGGGTTCAAGACTACCCCGGGTAACATAGCGAGACCTGGTCTCAAAAAAAACAAAAACAAAAAAACCGGGCATGGTGGCATGCCCCTGTAATCCCAGCTACCTGGGAGGCTGAGGCTGGGGATCGGGTTTAGGACGACCACGGGTAACTTAGCGAGACCTAGTCTCTGGGGGATAAAGGATTAGAAAAAGAAGTCAATTCTCACTTAATTAGAAAAAGAAGTCAATTCTCAGAAAAATCCTTTTAGGTATTTGGGAACAGAGAGCTAAATAATTAACCCTTTCAGAGGTCAAATGGCAAGAACTTGGGTTTAATTCTTCCTAAGTCCTGACTAGGTCGACCGTAGGGCCTGTGTTCTTAAGTGCTTTGTCATGCTGCTGCTTCTGATTATCCCACTTTGTCCTTTTGATTTATTTTTCCTCTAAGTATTTACTTGCTAACTACTATGGAAGCTGAAGCTTTTGCTTACTTGTGTATTTCCTCCTGTTCCCTGACCCTGCTCCCCAGCCCACCTCTACGTGAAGACTTCTGTTCACATCATCTTCCCAACGGAATCCTTAACTTTTATTATATTTAATATCTAGTGGAGCTAATGTGTTCTGTAGTTAACTCGTTTCATTTTATAGCCCTTTTGACTTTTATGGAAGAAGTTAGCTGCTTTGGTTATAATTTGTTCAGTGTATTTTGTGTTCTTTATAAGCAAAATTTTTGTTACTAATTTCTTACTCTCCAAATCACTTAGAGTAAGACATCCTACCTCAAGTTCATCTTTTTGTTTAGGAGTCTAGGGTAATGGGGGAATTCACATTTCTTTGTTTATGCCTTTGCTTTAATAGACTGCATCTTCTAGTAGCTTCTTGAGAAAAAGAGTATTGGAGGTTCCTTTTTATTTTAAGTAGCACCTTGGTATTTGAGAGTACAATGTGCTCTCATTCTACAGATATTTAGATTTGGGGGGGGTTCTAAAATTTCTTTGCTTCTTATATTATCACTCTTTGTAATTCCCTTTTTCTATTTGTTTCAGTCATAGTTTTTTGTTTTTTTTATTAAAAAGTTAAATTAAAATTAAATTGTCTACCCCAGGGTTTTCCCATCACCTTATCACCCATGAACCACCATCTCAATCTTTTGTGCCCATCCCACCCCCAATTTTTCCCCACCCCCTCTCTTGTTCTATGCTTCAGTTTGTTTCAGTCATGGTCTTTCAAGTTAAAGTTGTATATTCATTTTCTCGGGATTCATCATGTTTGAGAGGCAGAGAAAGCTGATTGGAAATTCTCTGAATAGGAAAGATTGTTCAATGGTAGGTTTCATAAGAGGATAGGGAGGAACAAAACTTGTCGTAATCGTCCCCTCTCATATATTCTCAGGCTTTTTCTTTGGGGTGGGTCAGTTTTTAGAGAGAGGTGGCTCTGGCTTTCTATCTGAGGTGATGTGAGTTGGGCTACCAGGGTTCCTGGAGACAGGTGAGTTCAAGGGCCTGGGTGTCTTGTTCAGTAGTTAGACTTTCACTTTCTTCTGTTTTAAACAGAAATTATTCTTCCTGCCATTTCTGTCTCTAGATGTTGAGCTGCCTTCTTGACTCGTTAGACTGTGCAAATAGCAACCCAGGATTCCAACAAGGACCATACTGTACTGACTCACCTAGTAACAACAGCATAGTATTAAATGTTTGACATGGGTATTGTCGGTTTCATTATTTCATACTATTAGGCAGGAAATAACCCTATAAGCATATAGTTCAACCTTTATTCTAACATTAAGCTTTATTAAAAGTTCTTGATCCTTTCCCCTTTTTACTTCTATAGAACCTTTTAGCAATGAAAACTGTTGGTGACAAAGATCTCTTATTTATTTTTGAGACTGGGTCTAGTTATGAGGCCCGCAGACTCAAGTGATCCCCAGCCTCAGCCTCCTAGGTAGCTGGGATTACAGGTGCCCACCACCATGTCTGGCTGCTTTTTCGACACCAGATCTCACTATGTTGCCCAGGGTAGTCTCGAACCTGCGATCTCAAGCGATCCCTGGCCTCCTTGCCTCCCAGTGCTTGGACTACAGGTGCGTGCTGCTGCCATACCCAGCTTAACCTGCTATTCGACTGAAAACCTTTTATTGGATGGTGAGAGAAGCATATAATTTTATGTGTATCTTTAACAACAGTTTTCACAGCTTAGTTGCTGATCCTACCTCTGTCTAGTGTTTCTATGGTATATACATAAAGAGAACAGAAGGGTACATTATCACAGAACACAAGAGACCTGGGTAAGATCTTCAAGTAGTTGAAGAATGTAAATGAAGGGAAATTGAGACACCTCATTCAGAGCTCTGAGTCTGTCCTGTGTTGCCGCAGTTTCTAGGATGTTATCCTTGTATGCTGTTACGAAAATAATGTCTGGTAACCTAACAATTTACAGAGGAGAAAAAGACTCACAAAATGGACTTAAACAAAAGCCTTTTTCCATCAGCAAGTGATATCAGGACTATATTTATTAACTGCTTGATTCGCTATCCTTGGTTTCCTGTTCACACAAGCCGCCTCTATGCCAAAGTTCATTTTCCTTCTTTCTTCTCTGGACATTCGTAGCTTTCCCATTCCTTCCATCCTCCGGCATAGTGTTGAGCACTGAAAGCACATCATATAGTAAACATTTTCTCTCCTTTTTCATGAAACAAGGCTCATAAGAACTTTAAAAATAAGACCTATGAAGAGTTAGAAATGCAGTGACAATTCATGCCATTTTGATGTTAAGCCTATTTGAAAGATTGTTACTTTTGTGTTTTGTTTTGTTTTTTGAGACCAGGTCTCCCTATTTTTGCCCGTGGAACCGCAGGCTCTCGTTGCCTGGGGTACCACGGACTCAAGCCATCCCCAGCCTCAGCTTCCCAGGTAGCTGGGATGACAGGCGCACGCCACCACACCCAGCTATTTTTTTGGAACTGGGTCTCGCTACGGGCCCCAGGCGGAACTCGAACCGCGATCCCTGGCCCTGGCCGCTTCATAGGTTGAAGCTTACAGGCATGAGCCACCATGCCCGGCTGAAAGATTGTTACTTTTGAGTAGGATGAAGATAGTCTCTTAAGACGAGATGGGGCGCATTCAGGGTGATATGGCCGTAGACGAAGATAGTCTCTTAAGCTTGTTATTTTATCATTACTAAGATAAACCATACAAATGTAGTATCTATGTGATGCTGCATACACCCCTTGGAAAGCATTTTTGTCCATCTACACACCTGGTAAAGCCCAGAGATAAAGCTTTATCCAGAGCCTTCTTGCTCCTCACTCCACTTCTACAAGAAAACACCACACTGTCAGATTTGGATGGCTTCGCTTCATTGTATTTCTCTTTGAAGTCCTTTGGGTTCATCTGTAGAGCGTTACCTAACTCATCCACTGGGGAAGAATAAAAGTTAAAAATTTCAGTTACATTTAGATACAGTATGTGTGTACATATATATTTATATTGGAGTATCTATCTAATTGAGCCCATTTAAGACATGGTCTGTTGTCACTTACATGGTATATTGACAGAGCCAGGGATTCTTCCATGCTGAAGAAGTTCCGATGCTTCTCTCACATCAATTAAGATAATGTTTTTGGAATTCAACAGGTTTTTAAGTTCGGAGTATGTAACAGTTTTAGAAGCAGTACAGAACTCGTGGCTGCTTCCTTTTAGTGACCTCAGACCTGGAGGAATAAAATCATTCCGTCACTTTCGAAGTGCCAAGCACGCAGCCCCGCATTACCAAGGAGGCAAGTGGCAAGAATTTGATGTTAAGTACAGTTTCCAGCAACTCAGTTCACTCCCTACTTTTCCCTGATCCTTCATTTTCCATCCCCTCTGCTGCTGCGGCGTGTTCTCACCCCCTTGCTGTGTCTTCACAGCGCCACTCTTTCTTCCTGTGCCGCAAGAACACTTCAAAACATAGGCCGGGCATGGTGGCTCGTGCCTGTAAGCCTCAGCCTATGAAGCGGCAGGGGCTAGGGATCGCGGTTCGAGTCCCGCCTGGGGCCCGTAGCGAGACCTAGTTCCAAAAAAAATAGCTGGGCGTGGTGGTGCACGCCTGTCATCCCAGCTACCTGGGAAGCTGAGGCTGGGGATGGCTTGAGTCTGTGGTACCCCGGGCAATGAGAGCCTGCGGTTCCATGGGCAAAAATAGCGAGACCTAGTCTCAAAAAAACAAAAGCAAACAAAAAATACTTCAAAACAGCATCCTATCCTGCTGTGATGCCTGAGGGATAACCTGTGCCAGTTCCAGATTCTACTCATTCCAGCACCTTTCTTGGGGGAAGCTTGTCAATACCCACTCAGCGTACAAATGGTACAGATTGTGTACATTTGACCTACTCCGATTTACAAGATTAAGGAAATGCTCGTTTCAGATCCTTTTGCAGGTGAAGATAATCAGCCATATGTGAGATGTCAGGCCCTTATTTTGACACTCCGCTGTTTGGCGCTCAAGGGCACTGTTTCTAACTGCTGCTCAGTAATTGGTAACACTAGGGTAACAATATGATTACCATATTAGAGCAATATCGTTACTATATTGTTACGGTAATAGTTACTAGGACATAAAATTAACCCACGGGTTGGTTGATCGATGCGGTGTAACTGAGTATGTAAATGGAAAGAAGGGATTATTTCAATTAATAAAGGTAGAAGGAATGGTGGGAAGAAAATCACCATTAGGCAAACACCCCGGTGATCATTGTTGCAGGCAAGATGCATGGTTCAGTGCTATATTTCATAGTGAAAATACAATGAAATACAATGTGAAATACAATGAAATACAATGAAAGTATGATGGGGAATGGGATGATAACTTTTCACTAGATACCTAGTCCCCACACAGGGAGGGCGAATTCTGCCAACTTGAAGTTCCTGGAAAAGGATGGAAGTCTGTCTTGAGCTGAGAAGTGGGCGCTCAATCTCATTAAAGTGCTCCTGTTCTGAATGTAAAAACTGGGAGCAAATGTCCCCTTAAACTCAGCTCTTCCAGGCTGCTCATGATATGAGCCTTGACTCCACACACACACACATACTCTTTATTTAAAGCTATAGTGTGTTTTTGTATCACAGGGCTTCCCCCTGAGAAGCAACCAATTCCTCTGGTCTCCAGTCGTAGAAACAGTGGGAGGACACTGACAGGGATTTCCTGAGAAATGATATGTAGTCTCTTGGGAGATCGATACCTAACTCTTACCTTCTGAGGCTAATCTTTGAAGTCCAATTTTCCTGTTTCCACACTGGTTCTCGCTCACCTGGGTATTGACAAGAGCCTCCTTGCCAAAGGTCCTTTGTATGTTCCTTAATACCCTTCAGTCTCCTGATCAGCATGGCTTACCAGATCTACTCCTTCCAATTCCTTGGCCCCAGTTGCACTTCCCTCCAACTACATCAAAAGTTCTCATGTGTTCTGACTACATTATTATAGAGAAAAGGGAAAGACCTTAGACTTGGGTTAGGTGAATGGAGGTTTTAATCCTGACTTACCTATTTAGTTATGTTACCCTGGGCAGACTGAAGATCTCTAAGACTTAGGTTTTGTTGGGTTTTTTTTGGAGACTAGGTCTCACTATTTTTGCCCATGGAACCACAGGCTCACGTTGCCCGGGGTACCACAGACTCAGGCGATCCCCAGCCTCAGCTTCCCAGGTAGCTTGGATGACAGGCACACGCCACCACACCCAACTATTTTTTGGGACTAGGTCTTTCTGTGTTGCTCCAAGCGGGACTCAAACCGTGATCCCTAGCCCCAGCCGCTTCATAGGCTGAAGCTTACAGGCATGAGCCACCGTGCCCGGCTTAAGACTTAATTTTTTATTTGTAAAATGGCAATGATATTATTTAAACTTTCGGAGCTGCTGTGAACTTTCTATACTCCATAAAAGCACAATCACTAAGTATCTCTGCTTTTCCTTCTTGATTTACTCACTCTATTTTGTTCTAAAAGGACTACCTTTCTCCCTCATCCCTACCTGGTAATATTTATTCCTTTTTAAGATTCAATTAAATGTTCATTGTCATCTCTTTGACCCAACAACTCCACTTCTAGTTACCCATTCTAATAAAATACTTGTGCATGTACACAAATGGGCATCTCCAATGATAATTAACCAAATAACTTTTAACAATAAAAAAAAATCAGAAATGAAAACTCATTCAATGGTGGCAGTCCATGCTGTGGGAATTACACAACGGTTAAAAAAAGTTACATGTGCTGCCATGGAAAGTGTTTGAACACCTAAGAGAGAAAAACTAGAGACAAGTAGGTGTGGTAGATGACATTCTTTATATGCAATCATACTTATGCCTAAATTATGCATATGTCCATATAATATATATGTATATATTATACATGCAATATTTTTATATGTGCCTCTATTTGGGGATACTAAATACAGAGAAAATGCCTTTAGAAGGATGCGGACCACATCAGGTCTGAGGAAGGTGCCTACAGAGGGGCTAAAGATGTGCTTTGTTGTCTTAATAGAAGGAGAAGACTGTCCTCTGTGACCGGTAGCATCTCCAGTTGAAAAAGACAGCCATTCTTACTATTTTCTCCAGCTAAGTCAGTGGTTCTCTCTGTCGCCTGCTCCCTCCACGGGGTTGTGTACCCAAAATGTATTGAACCGCACAGCTTGCACCCCACCTCTATTAATGATTATTGAACAAGGGTCAAAGCTAACAAAAAAGAATTTGTTAAAACCTGTAACCAGGTTAGAAGAAGGAGGGCGACTTGCAGGAAGGGAGGGAGTGACAGTGTTGGGCCTGGGGTCCTTTGTGTATCCACGGCTACAGGTTGTGGCTAAAGGGGGGGGGGGGGTAAGCCTCACAGCAGAGAGAAGGGTCTGGAAGTCTTGTGAGTCTAGACAGAGGCCCTCACGGGCCACCTTCACATCTCTGGCGTCTGCGTCGCCATCTGCACAAGCAGTGGTGCTGCGCTCACAGCTCTCCAGGTAAAAACTCCAGGGGCCAAAGCGTGGAGCTCGCTCTCTCCGGTCACAGTGTCTGTCCTGGCAGAAGCTGACCCACGGCTGCGCTTCCCGGAGTCGCCAACTGACCTTCATTGCTCAACAAGCACCAGCACCTTCATAAACGCCTTCCCGCGCGGGCTCCCCAGCCAGCTGTACCCCTCTGCCTGCCTCTCCCAAGAGCAACTCACACCCCAGCCCCGCCAAGGCTGCGGGCACGAGAGCTGCAAGGCGGCGCCACATTCCCACGTGCCAAGTCCAATGGCTCTAGGACCTGGAGAACCAGAGTCGAGGACCCCCCCAGCCATGCCACCCCCCTCTCTGATGCCTGAGGTTGGGCGCTCTGCCTTGCGCCAGGGACCCCGAGCTCACCCCAGGCAGCGGCCTCGGTGGCCCCGAAGACCGCCCGGCGCGCGGTCTTGAGCAGCAGCAGTGACAGCACCATCGTCCCGCCGGCGCCCGCGGCCACTGACCTCATCCACCTGCGGTAGCTCCTGGTTCCTACCGTTGAGGCCCCTCCTCTGGGTGCCTGGAGCAGGGCCGGCTCTTGAGCGCCCCCGCTGGGCGCTGGCCCAAGCGGGTACTGCCACGCAGCCATCCCCACTGCTAGGACTCTCCCCGAAGGGGACAAAAACTCTAATTCAAAGACACCTGTACCGGATGTTGGTGGCAGCGCCGTTGACAATAGGCAGGATATGGAAACAACCCAAACGCTCCAAAATAGACGAACGGGTCAGGAAGCTGTGGTCTGTGCAGACGATGGAATATTATTCATCCGTCAAAAAAGACAAACGTTCCAAAGAGGAAATACAGATGGCCAAGAGGCACATGAAAAATCGCTCAACGTCGCTAGCAATAAGGGAAATGCAAATCAAAACCACGATGAGATACCACCTCACAC
>PVHY01022068.1:0-22939 GCA_004024945.1 Uropsilus gracilis
CAAAATAGTAGAAACTCACTGCATCCAAGCATACAACAAAAGTTCCCCCCCAAATCCCAACCTGCTGGAGCAGGAAGCAAGAACTTCCATGATAATTAAAAAGATAGCAGTAGGACTGCTGTAAAGCATAGGTACAACATAGAATGCAGGGTTACATTGTAAAGGTAAAAAGGAGCAAATTTTGATTTATTGAGCTATAATTCCATTGAGGGTTTCTGGTGACTCCGGCTTCACACTTGCGGTTATAGTATTCCCAGAACCCCTCAATGGAGTGATTTCCTGAAATGCACAGCTGCCTCTTATTTATTTTATTAACTTTACATAAAAACCATGGGAGCACAGCTTTTATGGTATTTGACTATGATTGGCCTTGTCTTTTCAAGTTTGGGATAGAAGGAGAAAGAGATAAAATGCGATGAGAACACCATTTAAAAACTAAAACTTTCAAGAGTGATAAGTAGAAAGACTTTTTGCTTAAGGTTATAATTTAGCAATGAAATTTCCTCAGACTAGTATAAGGTAATTGATTATATTTCAAAATATATCAAAATCCAGATTTTATAGCATGAAGGACATTTGTGGTGTAATATGCAAACACCTAGCTTAAAACATAGGAAAATTGCTAGGCCAGGGTATAAACTTCTTATTAAAGGGAGGAAGGTAATGTAATTTGTTATATAAACTATTATGATCCACTCTTAATTTTTTCAAATGTCTAGATTACATCCTAAAAGAGCCATTGAAGTAATCATCCTTATTCCAAAATTTCATTGCAAAGACCACTATCTTTAAAACATTTTTAATTTATATTTTTAAGATATAAATTATTGTTAGATTATAATCCCAGGCTCTAAACAAGTCACTAGAATGGCGATTTGAACTGAGGTGAACATTGTTAAATATATATAACTTTTTACTAAACTAATGATATTTTTATCATAGGATAACCTTCCATCTTTTAATACATTCCTAAAGAAATTCTTCTGGACAATTGCTTTAGCCATTCATCATAATTATAAAATATTAAGTGCAAATAAACCCAATATAGTGTTAATGCCAAAATATTTTCTTACTTAACTGAACAAGGTTATAATCAGAAATTCCTCAGAAAGTTCAACATATGGAGCTTATAGGTCTTCAATTATGTCAACATTTATTAGCTAAATAGAAATCACAAATCTTCTTTGTGGAAGTGAGCTCAGATGGCTGCAATTAATATTTCTCAACCCCACAGAAGATACTATAACTTAATTCCCAATGTCTTTACTTTCAAGGGCTAAAAACTCGCAAATTATGTCATTAGAAACAGCAATGGCTAACCAGAGGTTTGTTGTAATATATTTTCGTTAGCTGAAGCTAATTGGAGCCAAATGAGTAGAATGAAGTTACAAAGGCATGGAGAGAAATCCTGGGTCTTTAGGAACAGAAATAAATGAGGGTAATCAGCAGTGTATGTAGAGTACACTGCGTTCAGTTAATATAAATAGGATAGCAATCAGCTGGGAAGAGCCACAGATCATGATATGTTCTGGTGGGTAGCAGATGTCTTGCTACACTGTATAAACACAAACAACATGTCAGACTGAACCAGATCAAATAATGGGGAACGAGAAGCACAAATGTAGGTCTTTGCAAATTACTCTGTGCAATTTTAAAGAGCAAGACCTGGTCTAAATTGTCAATTTGTCTGTAGAAGGTGGTAAGAGGTAGGTAGGGTGCACAAAGCATCTATTTTCAAAGACAATGTAGTTGAAGCAAGATCAAGTTCTAACTGTATTTGAACCATAGTAACAATTATTTCCAACCACACACCCATGCATAGGAATCATTTTAACTATTGTTTTATTTTAATGATAATTTTTGATCTAAAATATAATAATTGTTAAACCTCTCTTGATATGTTCATATACAGTTCTTAAGAAGTAAAAGTAATTGCTTGAATTTTGTTAGCATAACATTTTAGGAAGATTCTCTTTTTATAATGGTTATTTTTGATAAGGTCTCCTTTCAAAATGGAATAAGTTCAGACTCAATTTGGAAGCTATTCTGAGCATAGCATATCTAGATTTGTCACAACTGTGCTGGAATTAGGACTTTTTCTTGCATTTTAAATAAGCTAAATAAATAAATAAGCTGATGTAGAGATGCCAAACCTATTGTCATCATTAAATATGTAGTACAAAATATCTATAGTTTTAAAAAAAACACTGAAATAAAGTGTTAAAACTTCAAATAAGCACACGCTGTCATTAAAGTCACAGCATAGTGAGAATCCTACCTACATTTGCCCTATGACTTCTTATGTCTGTGTTTGTCTATTCCCTTTAAGATGATCAACTGGACTGAATAACCTCTAAATTTTTTCTCACTCTCAGAGTGTGTGTAAACTGAAAATTGTATGAAACCACCAACAATTAAGATATAATGGTCTTTTTATAGTAAGTTGTTTTAAGAATATTTCTCTATGAAAACACTAATAATTTAGATAATATGATCTTTTGTTGTAAGAATATTTTGAGAATATTTTTGAAGCCTCTGAAGTTCTAATCATGAGTCATTACAAGAAAATATATAGAAGACCCAGAGAAATTCAAATTACATGCAATGATTATGGAAAAATTACTAACAATAGGCAAGAAGAAATAATATAAACCATTTATAATCATAACGTCAATATAGCAACATAAGAGTTTACTGAGTAGAATAGGGAAGGAGGAAGAAAGAAGGGTGGGTACATCGAGATTGTGGGACAAGAGACAGATATTGAGGTTGATGAAGCTAATCAATGATATAACTAGTGGGATATGGCACATATAGACATAAAGTAAGATAATTTTGATTATGCTATATTTCAGATTTTTGAAATTGATATTTAAAATATTTTCCTCAGTTACTAAATATTTTCCCAAAAGCAACATGATTAAGGACTGCTATACATATATACACTGTATATAGATATATATTTAATATATGTGTACATGTAAGTATATATGTGCATATGTATTGACTTCTGTAATTTTGTAATAAAAATCCCATAACTAATTATATGTGTGTGTGTGTGTGTATTCTTAAATATTTTAGGTTGAATTCCTAGGTATAAAACAGTATGGGAATGTTAGGCAAAAATTTAAGACTTACCAACAGTTGGTAAGTCAAACAATAATACTTTATTAAAGACACGGGACACAATGAGAATAAAATGATGCCCCTATGTCAAAGGAAAGTGGTCAGTGGTGAAGCTCTGGGCCTATCTTGACCTTAAGGATTTTATGATCAGACGTCTATCTCCTGAAGACAGATTTAGGATTGACCATACTGAGGTATAAGAAGTCAAGATCACTTCCCAAATGTCCTAATACAGGGCAACAGCAACTATCCTCATTTAATTCATCATCACTCAGTTTTGGACAGAAGTGACAAGTGGTGAGCAGACCAGAGTAACTGAGACCAGTCTTCAGTACTATTTCAGGCATTCCTTAATACCTTTAAGAAGAAAGCTACAAAGGGAAACAACATTGCAAAAGTGTAGGTAGCCTTTCAAAATATTCAGGAAAGAAAGCTACACTTTTGAGTTTTAACCTTAAGGTTCCTGGCACCTTACTCTCAGACTCAACTATTGAGTTCAGTGTTTCTTTGGGGGTTTCAGTGAATTTCAAAAGCTATATTCACTGACATTTTTCCAGTTTTTAAAAACCAAATATCAAGATGTCTTCTGATCAGAGGGTCATTGTTTATGGCAATTTTGCACTTCAGGGTTGAAATGGAAATATAGAGAAAAGATAACCATTTAAATGGTGGCAACCTCTTGTGGGATTCTGACGTCTGAGGTTACATGCTGAGGAGCTCCTTCCTCTCACATTCCACTGGATATCTTGGATCTCACCTTGCTCTCCTTAGACTAACTGGTATCCTTGAGCATCATAAGAAAAAGCATTGAAAATGAACAATTTTTAATAAGAGGAATTCAGTTTTTTCTTTCTTTTTCTGCCCCTCAAATCTGATATCTAACTCTTAAATTCTATTTCTTTTGAGACAAACATGGAAGAGTTAATTTTCCAAGTTAAGCATATGAACTTTTCAATGAGTAAGGCAGTGATGAACTTTAAAAGAAGCCAAATTTCGTAGGTAGCTCTGGGAGAAAGCCTGTATGTCACTAATACCAGAAGATGTGCGCAAGTTGGAAGTACATTTATGCAGCTCACCAGGTCTATCTGGGAAGGAATTCAGAGGTATGAGACTCCCAAAACCCAAAATAGAAGCAGTACTTCAAAGGCATGCAGAGTGAGCCACTTTAAGAAGAACAGAAGTGAGAGAGAGAGAGAGAGAGAGATCTTAGATCTTAGCAAGAGCAAGAAAAGGCAGTAGCATAATAATTACACATTATCCTAGCCGTGAAGGAAGCTTGAGGAAGTAATTGAAGGGGGTGGGAGATAAAATGGGTATATTATTTTAAGAACTTTATTCTTCCACAAAGAATTATAAGGACTGGTTCCAATTGGGTTAGTCTGCTGACATCTAGAGTGCTGGATGTTTTTTCCAGAAGAAGCCTCAGAGAAGTCAGTAGACAAAGGCAACTCCAGTAACCACACTGAAAATAAAGAGCAAAAGGCCATGCAAGTATGTGGTGTTGAGTAGGCCATATTTGTAAAAGTCACATGGCTCATATTTTTTCTGCAACCCACCATATTACAGAAAGATTTCCTTTTAGTTAGAGATAAAATTTGTAAGTACTTATTGGACACAGTAGTATGAGACAATAAACTTTAGAACGTTGTATTTTTTTAATGCTTTATATTTTCTTGTAGTCATTGTGTAGTATCAATTCTAAATACAGATGTCCATCAAAATATTATACCTGACATTTTGCAAGTAGAGAAGCAGGAAATTGGCTGAAGCATCTGGTTCAGACTCAGGTAGGCTTCTATTTCTAAAAACCTGCTTCTGAGGAAGAACTGACATTTAACCTCCAAAATAATACACATAGGACCCTGATGGCAGGGAGATGGTTTTTTGTCATAAGAATAATAGAAATTATTCAAAAATTATTCAAAATAATTTTTGCTACAAGGAACTTAGTTTACAATTCTGTATATGATTTAGGGATATAGATTTACACTTATTCATAACGCTTATTATGTTACCAGACCACACCCACTATCAAAACCCTATTAATCCTCCAACCTCGTTCACTGGACCTCACTCTCCCCTTGTGTCCCACCCCTCATTAAAACAATGAGTTTAGCCAGGCACAATGGTGCGCACTTGTAATCCCAGCTATTTGGGGGGCAGAGCCTAGGGATCACTTGAGCCCACAGGTTCAAGACTACCCTGGGCAACATAGCGAGACCTAGTATCAAAAAAATAGCCAGGTGTGGTGGTGCATGCCTGTAATCCCAGCTACCTGGGAGACTGAAGCTAGGGATCACTTGAGTCTGTGGGTTCGGGACTACCCAAGGGCAACATAGCAAGACCTAGTCTCTAAAAAGAATAAAATAAAATAAAATAGAAAACAATGAGTTTAAGTAAGGTGAGTAATAAAACCTAAAGACTCAAGAGCAAAAGTCCATATCATCACCAGGGATTGCCAAGAAACAAAGTGACCATTTCTTTTTAACAATAAAAAGAATACTTTAGGATAATAATAACTTGACTAAAAAATAGTATAACCAAATTTAAAACTACAATAAAGGACCTTATTAACAGAAAAAGGCAAGCAATAGAGAGAATTAATAAGCTCAATAGCACAATGTCAGAGAAAAAAGAGAAAGCAGATTTAAAATAAATGAAAATTGTGGAAGAGTGCTTTGAGATAACCTAAAGAAAAATAGCATTCATATCATGGGAGTCCCAAAAGGAGAAGAGGAAGAAAAAAGCATAGATATATTAATTTAAAAATAATTGTTAAGAATCATTTAATCTGAGAAAGGAAGCAGACATACAATCCAAGAGACCCAAGGACCTCCAAAAAAAATAATACCACAGATGACCAGGACAAATTATAATAAAACTGTTGAAAGTCAATGACAAGGACAGAAGAGTAAGATCTTCAAGAGGGAAAAAAAATGAGTAACCATAAGGGAACACCAATTAAACTGTCAGCAGATTTTCTAGTAGAAATGCTACAAGCAAGAAAGGAATGGAAAGATATTGAACATGTTTAAAAACAAAAATTTCCAGTCTAGAGTCCATTACCATGCCAAAATTAACATCAAGACAGAAGGAAGATTAAGGAGCTTCACTAAAAAGCAAAAACTGAAATAACTGATCAATACCAGGCCACACAGGAAAGTGTTAAAGAGGTTACATAAAGCAACAGAACAACCAATACAGTTAACAGATCCTGAAATTAGTGAGAATAACAATGTGACTCAACAGAAGGATGCGAGACTAAACCCTCCAGTGGGTCACACAGATAGAGCATCACAATCTATCCTCAGCAGAACCTTCAATTAGAATAATGATGACTTAAAACAGAGGATATTATACATCTCTATATACAATTTTATGTTCCAAATAAAGTCTCAACCAAAAGTAACTTTAAATGGAGGGCAATTTTTTACTCCACCTAATATAAATCTGAATGTAGAACTTAATCAGTGTTTAATGCTCTTAATCAAGAGCATTAAAATCCCAGGTCTTTTCATTTTCCTAATCCCATTGGCAAAAATAATTACTGAAGTTTCAGGAATTACACATATTAACACTCAGGGCCAGAAAAATGCATCAAAATAGGTCACTATCCATTGCTTTCTCTGAATGAGGAGACTATATCTCAGAAACACTCCACAGTATTCTGGTTCTAATATGGAGAAAGAAATCACACTATAGATTAAATATGAAGAGCTTAAGAATTGTTAACTAAAACAAAACAGTTAGAATAAGATAAGGGCACTCTCTATGACGCCCTGGGCTAAGGAAGCATAGGAAAGTACAAGTAAGGGCAAACTTGGAAGCAGTTCAGGCTTTGGTGGAGAAGGTGGACTCCAGGCACAGGATAATAAGAAGCTGCATAGTTTAGTCAGCCCTATGGAGTCTCAGGTTGCCTGACAAACCACAAGAAACTCTTCTAGTGCAGGAGGTAGAGTTGGGGAGTAGGGAGCTAGTCAGTGATGTGGATGTCAACAGGGTCCAAACTCACTTGTCAGGGATGAAGGTGAGGCAAAGGAGACTGCAAGGGTTTGTGGTGCGAGGCTTGCAGAGCTTTCTAGAAAGAGTCTCTCCCTCCCAGCCAACCAGGTTATCATTAGGTCAAGACTAGAAGGTCACAGAGACAGTCTGGGTCTGTGGCTCAGGCAAATAGCAACCAAAGTTCTCACACCCAAGCTTCAGGCTGTAAATTGCAGGACATGTCCTCCTTCTGCAATGTCTCTCCAGTGCCCTCTACTGTAAAAAGCTGAGCATCATATTCAACTAAAGGGGAAATGGTTAAGGGAATTCCATTATTTATCACAGAGCACACGAGTGGGCACATTGAGGGCTAAAAGGTAATAAATTAAGAACTGTCACAGACCCAGAATGAATTTCCCTCATATCTTCTTGGTCTGAAGTGCATGACACACATACAGCCAAAACAATACATGGCTGGAATTAATCACCATATTTGGTTGAAACTAACCAAGAGTTACCCCTCACTCTAGGGAAAGGACAGCCTCTTCAATAAATAGTATTACAAATACTGGATAGTCACAACAAAAGAATGAAATGGGACCACTTTCTTACATGATATATAAAAACTATGTTTCAAAAGGACTAAAGGCTTGAATGTAAGACCTGAAACCATTACGCCGAAAGGAAAATATTATAGATTCTTGAAGCTTTTTTGAATCTGACTCCAAAAGCAAAAATAAACAAGTGAGACCACATGAAACTAAAAAACACAGCAAAGGCAATCATCAGCAAAAGAAAAGACAATCTACTGAGTGGAAGAAAATACATGCAAATCCTGTATCTGATGAGGAGTTATATTCAAAATATATGAATAACTCAATAGTTTAAAAAATCCAATTAAAAGTTGGGCTGAGAATCTAAAAAGATATTTTTCTTAAAGTGCATACAGATGGTCAACAACAACTAATCATTAGGACAATGCTAATCAAACCACAATGGGGCTATCACTATGAGGTGTTAGAATGACTATCATTAAAAAGACAAGAGATGACAAGTGTTGGCAAGTAGGTGGAAGAGAAAATGTAACCCCTGAGCATTGCTGGTACGAATATAAATTGATGTAGCCACTATGAAAAATAATATGACAGTTCCTCAAAAGGTTAAAAACAGAACTTACATTAGCTCCGTAATTCCACTTCTCAGTATTTACCCCCCTCAAATATGAAAACACGAACTCAAAAAGTAAAATGCTCCTCATGTTCATTGCAGCATTATTTACAATGGCTAAGCTATTTAAAAAATCTAAATGACATAGATGGATAAGTAAAGCAATGTAATCCATAAATCTCATATATATATACAGAAGATACATAGTGGAATATTATTCAACCATAAAAAGAATGAAATCTTGCCATTGTGACAATGTGCCCCAGAGGTCATTATGCTAAATGAAATAGATCAAAAGAAAAATAATTGATTTCACTTGTATGTATGTGGAATACAAACAACAACAACAAAAATCTATCAACTTCATGTATACAGAACATATAAGTGACTACCAGAGGGAAGGGGTGGGTATATCAGTTGAAGGGACTCCAATAAGCTATTAGATAAACACTATAAGGATATAATAGACAGCATAGAGGCTACAGTTATATTGTACTGCATATTTGAAAGTTGCCAAGAGAGTAGAACTTAAAAACTCTCCTTACAAGAAATTATAATTATAGTTATAATTATGCATGGTAACAGATTTTACTAGATTTATAATGCCATAATATATGTAAATATCAAACCATAATGTTGTATACCTGAAATTAATATAATGCAATGCTATATCAAGTACATATATACACCTAAATAAAATATTTCTTATCTCCAGCTGAACAGGTATTCTCTTTCCAGAGCCCAAGAACAAAGAGAGTCACCCCAGTGGGCAGACTCCCAGATTTTGTTTCAGTGGTTTGGGATACCCCATAGTCAAAAAACAAATGGCAGAAACCTAGAGGCAATTTTCTCTGAAAATTAAGAAAACAGCTTTGGAAACACAGCAACTATAGCAAAAGCACTTTGAAAATAGATAATGCTAGAAAAGGGAATCTTGTACTATAAGTAGCTGAACTTGCTAGAAAACACTAAGCTTTTCATGATATGAAAATTATTGTCCAGAAACTAAAATTTTCTCCAAAAAAAAGGAACGTTAATCGTTGTTTCATATGAAAAGAGATAGAGAGAAAATTTCAAGAGCCCATCAATAAAAATATCCCCAGTCCTCAATGACAGAAATCACTAAAATTGATTTCCGTTCCTAACCATCATTATTCTAATATTCTGGTAGAAACTGGCTTTTTCCTTCATTACTTGCTAAACTCCTACTCCCCTGCACACTCATCTACAGACCTGGTTTTTTTTTTTGCCTTATTTTTACTTATCTTGATTTGCTTCCTCCATATGATATGTTGGAAATTATCACCATACACATTTATAGTCATACCTTCTGTCTTTATTCAAAGGAATACCAAAGATGATGCTGTTGATCACAAATGCTATTGTTCTAAAAATTACAACTGTTTAGATGGGACTACATCAAACTAGAAAGCTTCTGTACCACAAAAGAGACAACAGAAAAAAATAAAAGAAGCCCAATCAAATGGGAAAAATTTGCTCTCCACAAGAGTGATAAGGGTTTAATAATGCAGATCCATAGGAACTTACACAACTAAACAAAAACAAAACAAGAAACCCAATCAAAAAATGGGAAGAAATAAAAAGACACTTCTCAAAGAGGAAATACAAACGGCCAACAGGCACATGAAAAATTACTCAATGTCACTGGCAATCAGGGAAATGCAAATCAAAACCACAATGAGATAGCATCTTACACCAGTAAGAATGGCCCACATCAGAAAAACAGGCAACAAGTGCTGTTGTGGATGTGGAGAGAAAAGAACACTCCTACACTGCTGGTGGGAATGTAAACTGGTCCAGCCAGTATGAAAAGCAGTGTGGAGGACACTCAAACTTATGAAAATGGAACTACCATTTGATCCAGCAATCACTCTTCTGGGAATCTACCCAAAGGAGACCTCAATGTGGGTACAAAAGGACACCTGTGCTCAAATGTTTATTGCAGCACTGTTTATAATTACAAGGACATGGAAACAACCAAAAAACAGATGAATGGATGAAGATGTGGTATATATACACAATAGAGTATTAGTCATCAATTAAAAATGACAAATTTGATGAATTTATCGAAACATGGATGTACCTAGATGAAATCATATTAGCAGAAACGAGTCAGAAAGAAAAAGACAAAAACCAAATGGTTTCACTAATGTATGGACAACCAAATGAAAGTACACAGCAGGAGGGTGGGGACCAGCTGGAGTGGTCAGGGAGGGCAGGTGGTGTGAGAACCCCATAGATTAAAATGATGTGAAATATATATATTTAAATTATTTATTTAAAAACCTTAAAAAAAGACTAAAGAGCTCTGAATAACAACACTATTATTGAAACTTATTCTTAACTTCTAAGCAATTTTAAAGTAAATCAGAAGGTGTGTGTTGTACATGTATGTCTAAACAAAACAAGCTACCAAAGAGGGAAAAATATGTGCAATTGGTGACTTTGTATAACTGCAAGTAACATTTTTCAACTATTAAATTGGTAAAATTTAAAAAGTTAAATAAAATTACAATTTGACATACAAAAAAACTTACACCTGCTTAATTTGAAAAACAACATTTGATAAAGAGATGTTCTAAACTATAATAAGTATAATTCATAATAAATATATGGAAGAACAATCTCTATATACAATTTCATATATTATCACTTTTAATGGGACAAAGTCAAAAATTTCAAGCTACCATTTCTGCTAAGTGTTATCTCCTGCCATCAGTAGTCCCCTCTAACACCTAACACTTTTCCTGAGAGTAATAAATCATTTAGAGAAAGTTACAAAGAGTCAAATTTCTGGGTAACATATAATAAAGCTTTGGTAGAAGTTCAGTGTTGTTGCCTTGAAAGTTGATGTGAGATTATGTTACTAAAGAATATTTAGAAGTTGCCAAGAACTTCCTAAGGAGCAGTATAGCACCTGTCTTTCAAGGGAGAACAAACTTATGAATGAACTTGGCTGAGAATGCTGAGCTGAATATACGTAAAACTGCAAATCTTAATTAAGATCTATTTGAATGTGTGATTGAATAATCACACCTCATAAAGCATAGATTAAATGAATGGGCAACTCTAAGTAAACCTAATTTCAGAGAACTCTTTACTGAAGTAGAGATAAGATATTAAAGGCATCTTGACTCAGGCTCAGCACATGAATCTGCCAAGGCAGAAGAAGGGTCAGAGTTGGACTGCAATAAAAGAGGGGGGGGAGGATCCTTGTTTGGTCAGATATTCACTGCACATCTTGACAACATTATTTAATTTTGCTTCTATAAAATGCAAATTAAAATCCTACCTACCAGCATGGTTGTCCTTAGGCTAATCCATTTGTTATCTATATAACCCTTAGAATGATGGCCAGGACAAAAAAGCGTGTGTATCAAGTCAACATAGATTTTTTTTTTTGCAACTTTGTGTGTGTGTGTGTGCGCGCGCGCGCGCGTTAGTAGGTCTCACTATGTTGCCCAGGGTACCACAGACTCAAGCGAGCCCCAGTCTCAGCCTCCCAGGTAGCTGGGATTAAGGTGCCCGCCAAGGCACCTGGCTGCTCTTTCCAGACCAGGTCTCACTATGTTGCCTGGGGTTGTCTCAAACTCACCAACTCAAGGGATCCCAAGCCACTTGCCTACCAGCGCTTGGACAACAGGTGCGCACCACCACACCCGGCTAACACAATATTTTTTTTTAATTTGGGGATAAAAGGTTGCTTAAATAAAGTGAAATAATGTGATTGTAAATTATGAATACAAAACATTCCCCATATTTTGACTAAATAGGGTAAATGTCAATTAAATTAAAATATTGGGTTACATGTTGGGTTAAGAAATTCCTAGGCTGGGGTCGAGCCCAGGACCTTCCCGGATTGACCGGCACAAGGGTCTTGTGCGGGCAGTGGAGCCCCGCGCCCTCCGGCCAGCACCCGCCTTGTGGAGGGGGTGGGGTCGAGGCTGGGGTCGAGCCCTGGACCTTCTCGAATCTACCAGCGCGCAGGTCTCACGCGGGCCCCACAGCACATCTGAGCCCTGTGAAGAAGCAAGGGGGGGGGGCGGTCCACCACAGTCCCCTCTGGGTTTGCCTCCACTCATGAGAGCCCCAGCCAGGAATAAGTATCTTAAGACAATTATTCATCTACAAAAACCAAATGAGTGAGGTACTGGAGGAAAGACCCTTAAAATTGTGCTACCGGGCACAACTCAAGGGGAACAGAGCGAGCACCACCCAGCACTGAACTGGGAGAACAAACAAAACACGACGCCTACAATGCCACAGAGGAGCTGTGAACAGAAACCTGGCACAGAGACACTGTCAATAAGGGCACTGCTCACCCTCTTTGCATAAAGGGAAGAGGCTTGCCGAAAGCTGGGCACGGTGGCTAGTGCCTGTAAGCTTCAGCCTATGAAGCAGCTGGGGCTAGGGATCGCAATTCAAGTCCTGCTCGGGGCAACACAGAGAGACCTAGTCCCAAAAAAATAACTGGGTGTGGTGGCGCAAGCCTGTAATCCCAGCTACCTGGGAAGCTGAGGCTTGGGGATTGCTTGAGTCTGTGGTACCAGGGGGGGAAATAGCGAGACCTAGTCTCAAAAAAAAGAGTCTTGCCTAAATGCAGTGGCACCACAGCAAAGCCTCAAAGGAGGAGACCTACCATCAACTGAAGGCTGTCCCTTGGAGGATCTGCTCTTCTAAAACATACGGCTGGGAGTCATGCCCCCAAAGCCAAAGACCCGAAGCATGACTGAAGGAGCAACAAAATGTTGCAGAAACTATAGAGATGAGACCCACCAAGAAATAAAAAACAATCATACAAGGAAAAGGTGCTCCAATCGGCCTACGAAGGCAAAAGCAGTATAGGAAAGATAAATTACAGCAGCTCCATCGAGTCCGGGCAAATCGCACCCTCACCAAGGATGAGGAAATGTATCCAGAAAAAAAAAAAAAAAAAAAAAAAAAAAAAAAAAAAAAAAAAAAAAAAAAAAAAAAAAAAAAAAAAAAAAAAAAAAAAAAAAAAAAAAAAAAAAAAAAAAAAAGACAAAAGGGCTAATAAACATGGACAAACAACAAAAAGAAAGAAGGCAAAGTGACCAGGGGAGATGTGGTGTGGTGGGGTATTCCCATGGGGATCAGCAATTATACAATCATGTATTGTAAAAAATCCAAAAATTAAATTAAAAAATTTTAAAAACCAAAAAAAAGCAATTTCTAGCTGGCACATAATTATTTGTCCTATTTTAAGCAGATATTCTGTAACATTTTAAATATACAGAACTTTTGTGAACTGTACTACAAACTAAATAAACATTTACTGAATAACTGCTATATGTATGAGGAGAAAAAAAACAAACTTCCTCCACACTTCATGGTAAGAATTCAGAAAGAGAACAGAAGTACTGTTTGTCTCTGCTTCAGAATAATTGATGCCTGAGTGGGGTTTAAATGGTTGAGACTACTCAGCTGACACCATATGTCAAAAGTTTTATTTCTAGCTATTTGCTGGGTTTCTGGATTCTTCTCCACATTGCTACTTTTTAAGTAAAACAACTGACATGAGTGGGCGTGGGATTTTGGTGGTATGAGTAAGAGCTTCATAGGTGAATAAAAAGGGAGTAAATCCAATTGTTCAGGAGAAAGAAAAAGTTGTTAACACTGCACTTTCAAGATGGCTTCCTCCTCTGAGGCCTATTGTATGCCTTGGGATGGCTGGAACAGATGGAGCCATTTAGGGATCGCTCCCTTCAGATAGCCTCTTCATGTGCTTGTGTGGCCTTCCTTGAAGCACTGTTTTCTAGTTCTCAGACTCTGCACATGATGATTCAGGGCTCCACAAGCAACTTTTCCAAGAAGCCTGGCTATAAGCTGCAAGTTTCTAATGACCTCCTCAGAAGTCCGAAAACAGCACTTTGGCCATATTCTACTAATAAGTGACTAAAGTCAACCCAAAATCAAAGGGATAAAAATTAGAGACTTGAAATGGGGTAAGTAGCAAACAATTCGCGTTCATTAATCTAACTATTGAATCAGTAAGTCATTAATTTTATAAGCCTTTCTATATATAGAAAATACATACATATATATATGACTATATTATAGTCATTTCTTTTATATTCCTTCAGGTGCTACAACACCTGACAGTCAACATTCTTAAAGAATTTTCTACCCAGTCTATCTTCCCTACTCCTTAAATACCAATAGTCTGGGTTTAGATCCCATTATTTCACTGAAACTCTACCTGCAAAAGTCATTCATGACTTCCATGCTAGGAAACATAATGGAAAGCTTTCAAGAAAAAGTATGCTTTTTCTTGATTTTTATTGAGTCGTTTACACAACTAAACATTTTTGTTTTTTTTTTTCTTTCTTCCTAAACAATTTGATTTACTCCCTTTTTATTCACCCATGAAGCTCTTACCCATATCACCAAAACCCCTCACCCACTCATGTCAGTTATTTTACTTAGTATTCAATTTAACCCATTTACCTTCCTTCCCCCACTCCATTACTAATCTGATCAAAGTGAAAACTGCCTTGTACCTGATCTACTGCAATCACTTCCTAATTGATCACCTCCAAAATCCTCTTTCCCTTTCTGTTTTTTGAATTATATCATGAATAATTATTGCTTTAAAATTTGAAATCCTTGGATTATTTTAAATTAACTTTTAAAAGTCTTGAGAACTTACAGCATCCTGTCTCACCCTTTTCTCTCATGCCATTATCCTCTTTGACTTTCAGTTCCTCACCCTACACTGTACTTTCTACCTTTGTCCAAACTTAGTTCTCCCACAAGAAAATGCTATTCCTACCTCCTTCCCATTATAACCTGCTGGCTCCCACTCACTCCCACTGCCAGGCTGCCTAAAGTCTCAGTTTAAATAATATTGCTTGAGACATAGCTCACTTACCTCTCTACTTAAATTAGATCTTCTATAATTCTTTATTACCTTTTTTTAATAAAATAAATTGCTAGTCACAATTCTATATTTAATTATTTATTTAATGCTCTCTCCAGTAAGTAGGATTTTATGTTGTCTAAGGCAGGATACTGATATTTTCTTTCACTATTATTAGCAAAATGGTAATTGTAAGAAATAAATTTTGCCTTTGGAGTCATGTCACTTAATGCATATTCTAGACCTTAACTAGTTGTGTCCTTGAACAAACTATTTAGTATCTTATGCTTCAATCTTTACTATAAAATGTGAATAATAATAGTGTAGTTAACTAATAGGATTGTAGAAAGGAGTGAATGAAATAATGCATGTTAAGAACTTAGTAAATTGACACATAGCAGCTACTCAGTGAATATTTCCATAGGTATTTCTAATATTATTGTTGTTATTATTATTATTACCTCTTGCACAGTACCTGGAATAGATACTTAATAAGTATTTGATGACTGAATAAATGATGAAGTTTAAACATACATTGGAGAAAGGTTATGTGATGTTTTATATGTAGTATATATTGAAAGATAATATCTAAAAGAACTAAAAATCTTACATTTGCATAAGACTAAACATTTCCCTTGCTTCAATGTCTGCTCCATATAAAAAAATAGGTCTTGATTATGTCTTTACAGATCATACAAAGGTTAATGCTAATTAGTCCAAGTTGAATATTTACACATTTTAAATTAATGACATTCTGATTAATGAGTTTTTCTGTTCTGATGGCTTATTCTAAACTAGAAGTAAATTATCCATGCTGATAAATCATTATATGTGATTCATATATGCATTTTTAATGAATTAATTGAATAAAATTCCTCATGAATAAGAATATATTCATGGTATTATATACTATGATAAGAAAGAAAACTGTTCTGTCTCCATAGCATAATTAATACCACCAACTTACAGAAAAATTTGGCTTGGTTTTGTTATTATAGGAAAAGATTTATAGATAATCAGACTAGATTTTAGGGACTAGAATTTATTTTTATTTTTAAAAATCAAAACATCAATGCTTGTATATTATTCCTTAAAAATAAATTGAATATCATTAAAATGAGTTGTTTCACATTACAATCATGTCACACATAATTGTAAGAGCTCTTTAAATAATTTATATTTTCCAACTAATACAGAGAACCAATCCTAGCAATGGAAAACTAACACAGGCTCACTGAGTTGACATTAGGACATAATCTTGGCTAAAGTACTTAAATTTGTCATGTATAGTATCTGCACCACCAAGCCAGCACACACATTAATGTAATTATACACTGAAATGGTGATTTTAGTTTCCTTCTTAGCAACAATGAAAGTTTCACCAACATTTGGCAAAAAAAAAAAGCTGAACAAAAACTCTAGCACTATACTCTATTAAACAGTTTACTTACAACATGTCTAAAGGTAGAATAAACTTTGATCAAAGCTATTTTTTTAAGGGAGATTCCATTTCCACCCAGAGATACCTCTATTTATAATTTTTTTGAAGTTTGATAACACTGCTTATCAGCAGCAATATGCATTCTTGATCTAAAAGGTACCCTTTTAATCCAAAATATTGTTCATGATCACCAACAGATGCCATCACACAACTGTTTTCAATGCCTACTCCTGAATTCCATTCTAGTTTTTTGAGGCATTTATTTCTTAGAATTTCATAAATCAAAAATTAACCCTTCCTCCCATTTCTAAATGATTATCCACAACCGAAGATTTTACAAGTTCACGATACTTCTCTGCTTGCCTGGTACATAAGACTACTTTCAATTATCCAGAAAACATCCTAAAACAATTTAATAAATAGACATGGATGTGAATGATCTATTAACAACAGAATAATAAATTCACTTGATTTAATATGGGTGAATGAATACAGTGAGAAATAAAATTAACATCAAAGTTTCAAGATCAGATTGCTTAAGGATGACAGTGACAACAAAAAAGAAAACACAAAAGAAAAAGAAATCTAGAAGAAAATGATGAGTTGATCCTGTATATATCAAGATATTCATTCAAATGCTGAAATGTAAGATTTATATCATAAAGTTTAATATATGACCTGATTTCACAATTTTATACTAAATCTTAATATCCTTCTGAAACTTAGATTCTTCAACCCTTATTAAATAAATATGTTTTTCTTTATACCTTGAAACTTATTTTCAGTTGCACATACTAAACTATTCTTAATGTGAGTAAAACTGCATATTTGAATTTAAAAAATCATCTTCTATCATGTTTCTCTGTAATTCAGGGAGTAAAAAATCTTCTTTAGGGAATATTCTTCCGAACATTATAGCTAGTTTGCCATTATGCCCAAGCAAGGAAATTTCACTTCTAAGTGTAACCACAAACCCAGCTACTTTCCTCTGTAAACTATTGTTCCAACATATTTCAGCCTGAAATTTTCCAGCTGTGCTCAAGGGCTTCTCACAACCACATGGAAACTATTTCTTGGGGCTTATTTTTAATTATAGCCTTTACTCTTCTTTGGTTCTTCAGATATTTCTGCTCCCAAGGTTACATGATGCTCCAGAGACATAACATTTGTGACACCACCACGGTATGATATTCTACAAGAATGAATGTCACAGGACAGATGGGAGCATTACCAGCAAATTTGGATGTTTTTGTAATTTATTCAGAAAGATGTCCATACTACCATTAATGTGTGTGCTTTGAACTCATCAGATGTTATTCATCCACTTAGATGCCTATAAATATACCACACAATGAGTATCCCACAAAATGTCATGCTAAGCAAGATCCATACCCTTAATGATAGAAGTGGTAACATACATTACACATCCTTCCAGCAGGAAAATGTAGTAAAGAACATCGAGTAATGTGTCTATCTTGAAAAACAACCTCCTAAACCAATGTATCTTTCTGAAGTCATGTTCATTTCTCAGAAATGACCCAGAGTAGCCCAGAAACTCTACATAGTCAGATATAATTTTCAGTTCAGTCTGAAATAGTCATGGGGGATATATTTATAATCTTCTCTTATTATATTAAAATCTTAAAAGTAATGGTTAATGCTAAAGTAAATCCATAATTTGAGTACTCAAAGAGGGAGTTAAATAAAGTCACAATAAAGTCTATTGAACCTGAACTCCGACCCTGCTGTTCTTCTTAGGGCTTAAAAACTATCCCAGAATCAACCAAAAACATTAAAATAGTGATTATGTTCTAGTTTCTCCACTGACTTTTACCTAGTTTAGTGTTTTATATTCAAAAGGAATTCACACTTCTTTTTCAATGAAGTGTGTATGAGGAAAGAGATGGAGTAACAGTAGTGTTTATTATTAAATTCAAATTAAATCATATATTAAAATTACCTTTCTACAGATGATGAATCTGAGATTCAGATACATAAAAACTACTTTCTAGCAGTGATTGAAGAAGATCTGAAGATCTGGTGTTTCATTTGTTTTTATTTTATTTCCATTTCTTATACTTCTATGCTTATACTATAGAATATGACCAACTCACATAGATTACATTATTTTGCTATAAAATATTTTGTTCAAAGAGCTACTAATACCAGATTTAAGCATCACGTCACTATGCTACAGTGCAGACATTCTATGGTTCTAGGTCTAGCAGCATCAGCATCTAAAAAGCACCTTTTTAGTCATGGGTCAGGCAAATGTTTAAAAGTTTCAAGGCATGAGTCTTGGTAATCTGGATTTTAACAAGGCCTCCAGTTGATTCTGATACATAGTCAAGTCCGAGCTCTAAACCATGTTAACATTTGATTGCACATACTTGTATAGCTGTTTAAATTGTCACTTGCACAAAAGTCTGGATGATGTTGTTACAGAATGTTCAGGAGATCAGTGATATTGTTTGCTTTACAAACAGCATCCTTTTCCCATGTTTTCAGGTCAGTGACAGGCTGCTTTGCACCTATGGCAGCCAGCAGGGGGATCACTCACAAATTGATTTTTATCTCTTTAAGGAATTATTTTTAGGCAAACATTGGAGGGAGGGCAATGTTTATTACTCTTCAAGGTATTTCTGCTTGTCTTTTCTCCAGTTTTCTGGGGACAGATAAGGTAGTAAAATGAAATATTCCTCATTTCACAGCATGAGCCCAGTCTACTCTGTGATAGCACCTGACAAGTGCCTATCAAGCAAAGGCATTTTTTTTCCACAGTATCATAACATTGTGTCTGTTATAAAACTGAATGTTGTCTGATTACAATTTTTTAGGGTTTGTGACTAGAACTATAGTATAATTTAAAATATTGAGACTGACAATATCTTGCCTTCCATATACACTTAGATTTGCCATGTATAAATGTATGTATGTATACATTTCTGTCCATTCATCATATATCTATTATAGATATATCTAGAAGATACGTCTGTTAATATTGTTATGATCCATTTGTTAAAAAAAAAGATATAGTCACAAATCTTTAATTTTACAAATAGAACTATTTCAGCTGATGAAAGAGTAACTCTGAGACTCAGCTCCTGCCAACAAAAAAAGTGGGAAACTGGAAAATTTTTTTAGCCAATGCACAGCAAGCAAAAAGAATTGTGCACCTGAGCAAAGAGGAAACAACGTAAATTCTGTATCTGCCTGCAGATGATAGTAATGAGTATACAGCACAGGAAGAGAAATACAAACAGAACATGGTGGTTTTACTAACATGAAACAATATGGATTAGTGCTCAGGGATACTAAGATAGACTTTATGTGGCAGAAGACAAGAAAAATTATTCCAAAAATCTGCATAGGGGTTTCCTAAAATATTTGAATGTAGAACAATATGAGCATGGATAGGGTGAGAGTCCATAAAACCAGGGGAGGGGAGATAACAGAAAGAACAATTACTGGATACCCATAAAATAATTTGACAGGTTATACTGGACTGAGAATATTTCACTCAGAAATACTTAGTAGACAGGCTGGGGAAACCGCATTGCTCAGTGACATGGACTGAATTATATCTTCACAATATTCATATGTTGATCCTTTAACTCCCAATGTGACAATATTGGATATAAGGACTGTAAGGAGGTAATTAAGGATAAATTAAGGGTCTACAAGTGAGACACTGATTCCAATAGGAGAGATAACAGTCTTCAAACTGAGCACATGGACAGAGAAAAGGTCACGTAAGAACACCGAAAGAAGACATACAACTGCCAGCCAAGAAGAAGGACCTCACCAGAAACCAGTTCTGGGTACCTGGCTTTAGATTTCCATGTTCCAAGGCCAGACACGGTGGTTCGTGCCTGTAAGCTTCAGCCTATGAAGCGGCCGGGGCTAGGGATCACGGTTCGAGTCCCACTTGGGGCCCGTAGTGAGACCTAGTTCCAAAAAAATAGCTGGGCATGGTGGCACACGCCTGTAATCCCAGCTACCTGGGAAGCTGAGGCTGGGGATTGCTTGAGTCTGTGGTACCCTGGGCAATGAGAGCCTGTGGTTCCATGGGCAAAAATAGCGAGACCTAGTCTCAAAAAAAAAACAAAACAAAACAGGATTTCCATGTTCCAGAACTATGGAATAAACTCCTATTGTTTTAGCCACCCAGTTAGTGGTATTCTGCTTGAGCAGTACAAGCAGATCAACACTGGATATCGTTTTTTTTTTGTTTGTTTTGTTTGTTTGGTTGTTTAGGCTAGGTCTCACTATTTTTGCCCATGGAACTGCAGGCTCCTGTTGCCCGGAGTACCACAGACTCAAGCAATCCTCAGCCTCAGCTTCCCAGGTAGCTGGGATTACAGGCGTGCACCACCACGCCCAGCTGTTTTTTTGGAACTAGGTCTTGCTGTGTTGCCCCGGGTGGGACTCGAACCGTGATCCCTAGCCCCCACCGCTTCATAGGCTGAAGCTTACAGGCACGAGCCACCATGTCTGGCCCCAAGATCATTCTTTATATAGGGGATGAAAAGCTGCATTTACTCACCAAAATGGCTTAAAAGCAAGCAAGCACAATCAGACTTGCATTGCTTAAAAACAGGATACTTTCTTAGATATGCATTGTTGGGCAATTTCATCATTGTGCAAATGCAACATTAGATCAATTTGCACACTTAAGGAAAAAATTTGCACACTGTAGCGAAAAAATTAAATAAAGCTGTGGGAGCTGTGTGTGCCCTGATCGGCACACGCCCGCAGCTGCCAGCCGGCCTATGGCTGGCAGCGGCACCAAGAGTGCACCCACTGAACACCCTGTGCCGGCACACTGGCGGGTAAGAGGGCTTTGGGGGCTGGTCAGGGAAACCCCAACTGGACCAGTGCCATGAAAAGACCCACTCAGGGTCAGGGAAACTGGGGGTGGGGATGGTGGGGAGGTCGCAACCTCTCTCCAGTTGACTCTCACTCCACTTAGTCCTCAGGAGGAATAAGAAAAACAAATGTTGCAAATAGCGACATAGAACACATAAGGGATTACGTAAGGATCCTGCCAATACCACTGGGTAGGATGCAGGAGAAGGATCATCATAGAACATTATGGACTGGAGAGACACCATGGTGAAGATCTATCACAGAAATGCACCTACAAACTCATCAGGAATGAATGAATTAAGACCCCATTTCGGGATATGTCACCCAAGAAAACAAGGAGCCCCTGCCCCCATACCTTGGGAAAGGAAGCCCACAGAGTTGGGGAACTGACTCTACAACAAATCTGCAAATGGAGAGAGTGGAGGCCATCCACAAAGGCCGTTGGTGGGTGCCTACCCTCTCTGAGAAACCTCACTACAGAAACGGACTCGGAACAAGGCCCCCCAAAGCCAGAAGGCAGAGCTGTGGGGTGAAGAGGCAAAGGACATACCAGGCAGTCAGCAATGAGAGGACATGGTTAAACCTAAAATGAGCATGGACAGGCTGCCTAACACAAAGCTAAGACTACAATCCTTGACTCACAGAATGCTGTGCACCAGGAACATGGGCCCTCACCTGTCAAATAGACACAGCCACAGAAAAGGAAGAGAGACCAATGGACGGAACATAAATCAACAAATGAGAGACAAGTCTGAGTGAATGGACGAGCCATTAGGGTTGGGGGTGGGGGAGGGAAGGCATCCCAGCAACCATTAATCTATGGAATAATTTTTTTAAGTTAAATTAAGCACAAGATTAAATAAAGATTAAATGATGCAAGCCTAACGTTAGCTTGGACTGAGTTGCTAAAGGGGGTGGAGAAGGAACCCACCTGGGGTTAACGGCGCCCACCCCAAAGTCTGGGGAACAGACTGAGGCTCTCGCGGACAAAAGAGTCACCTGCAAAGGGGACTCCGACCCTGCTGAGAAGAGCAGCCAGCCCACCAGCACCTGGGGGCGGAGACCACGCAGGACAGGTAGGTTACCCTACCTAAAGCGTCTCCCGGTTGTCACGGAAACAGCCTGGGAGGCAGGGCAGGCCGGCCATTTGCATCTCTATGGACTCTGGCTATTCAGCCTAACTTTAGCTCGGACTGAGTTGCTAAAGGGGGTAGGGAAGGAACCCACCTGGAATTAACGTCACCCACCCCAAAGCCCAAAAGCGCCGGCGCCACTACACGGCACCAGTGCAAACTCAGAAAACAAGGATCTTCACTACCAAAACCACATAGGCAGCGTTAAATACAACTACATAGGCTTCAACATGCCTACTACTAGAGCAGTAGTCACCCAATACGTAGAGCAGATCCGAAAGGAAAACACAGGAAAAAGGAAGAACACAAACACTCAAGCAA
>PVHY01022069.1:0-22663 GCA_004024945.1 Uropsilus gracilis
AAAAAATACTGGAACACCTCCATATCTAGAATATAGAGAAACTGAATGAAAGTTTAAGAAAAAGTCAAAACTAGCAAACTGATCATTAAACTGTAGCATACAATAAAGAAGTAGTGGAGAGGGGGACAAACTGGGAGGGATGAACATGAGGGAATATGGTGATGGTTAATGGGTGGTATGGTGGGGGGAGAACTATGTGAATTATAACAGTGTAAGAAAAATATTTTTAATAAACCTTTTTAATATTAAGTAGTCCTTCCAAAGAAAATTTCCACAGTGCATGTCTTCCAAAGACAGCAATTAAGAGATAGAAAAGAGAGCATCAGTTTGCCTTTTAAACCAAATAAATTAAAAGTAACAGACAAACATTTCTTCAACTGCTCAAACATAATATGATCACTGGACTAACAGACTTCATGATTTTCTGCAACCATTTCAAAACCTTAAGTATGTTAAAAAAAATACTGCCATTTTTGTTTTCATATTTCTTACTCTTTTTCCAATATAATTTTGTATGAGTTCATTTTAAAAAATCTTTCATAGTTCAATGAAACTGTCACTTAAAGATGACCCTTGAAAGGATTTTGAGTAAAAATAATAGATTGAACAAACTGTCAATCACCCATGTTTTCTTTCAATATCTGCCTATTCAATTCCATGTCCAATGTAATTGGTCTTGGGATAATTTACTCAACGTTTCTGTCTTGAGAATTTGGCATTAAAACATCCAGTTATTCTCATCAATAAATGTATAGTTTACTGTGATAGAATATAATTGTTCGTTTAAAGTGTTTATATTACAAATTGTTGCCATCAAACTACTCATATTGCTCTTTTCCTTTCTATGAATCTTCTCCTGTTTTCAAGATCTAGCACAAGTTTTACTTCTATTCCTCATTCAACCATTGTTACATATTCAATCTCCTCTTTCTTTAATTCTTCCAAACAATATACCCTTTATAATTACATATTTGTACTGCAGTGGTTGTGAACTCTGAAATTGGTTTACAGCCTTTTAAGTCTCACTTCTGAGTGAAAATTCTGGATTTGGCATTTTTAAGAATACTTACTAGGTATCTATAACTGGACTAATTATTTAAACTTTCTTTGCCTTGGTTTCCTCAATTCTAAGAAGGGATAAGTGTAACACCTATCTCACAATCTCACAGTACATTTTCCACTAGGTGTTTATTTTTCTCTCCAATTGATGTAGGCCAATGGGAACAAAGATAATATCAGTTTTAGTACAACAAGCCTAGACCCTGAATGTAGCACCTCTAGAAATTCAGTTTCCTCTACATTCTAATTGTCTCAAGATTATTGAAAGAACAAATATCATTAAAAATTGCCTATGATTTCCATCCATTAAAAGAACACAGTAAAATCACTTAAAAAAAAACTATTTGTGGAGTGTTTCTTTATATATGTTCAGATGAATGCTAGCATTTACCTCTTAATTCTTACATTTGTACTGTGGAAGCAGGACCATTTTCATGCCCATCTTACAGGGAAGGAAACTAGGATTCAGGATATCTAACATTTAATTTTCATAGTTCAAGTTGCAAAACTAAGAGTTAAATTCATCACTATCCTACTTCAAAGTCTTGTTCTCTTAACTCCTCTATAATATTCTTTTTCTTTAAATACCATGTTGTATACATCATAGAATTAAGTATTTATTGGTTATGAAACTCATGTTTATTATAGTGACACATTCAAACCATATATATACACACTATTTTAATACTGTTTTGGCATTTTTTGACATTTGAAAATTCATTGGAAACACAATTGCTCCTCAATAGCTTAAAACAGGTTTCCTCAAATATGGAATGTTTCCCTACATAAATATTCCTAGACAGTATTTATGGATCAAACCCACTTCTTTAAATTGAACATCTGAGCAAACCTCAGTCTTACTGGAATGAGCCTTTTGAAAAAACATAATGTATCAAGAACCATAAGGAAAGTGCTAAAAGCAATGGTAGCTTTGCTTAATGGAGCAAGTTGAAAATGTTTGACGTCACTTTAATAGTAGTCAGTAAAACAGTTTCCAGTAAAACTTAAGTGAGGAAATTAATCCCATAATAACAGCATGCATGCAGGTCCAGCTCAAATAATAGCAGTATAATGGCATGGAGAAAAGAGGCTTTAATTTGTGCTATAGAATGTACTGGGTGGGTAAACTACACAGAGACTGAAAATTCTTTCTTAGTCAATTTCATTATTCAGCAAGAATTTGAAAATACAACAGCATGTTATAGAAAAATACCAAACAATATATTTTTTTTCATTCTAAGTGATACCGAAATCATCATTCATTCAATATTTATTAGGCACCTACTACTTTTACTTGGCACTATTGCTTCACTTTTAGACTGACTATTAAATTGGTGGAGCCCTCATCCTCACATAGTGGGAGAGAGCAGAAGACAAATGGTATTTTAATTATAATTAGATGTAAAATACTTGATATGATAGACTGCTGGGTATGCACAAAAGTCCATTTCATTTTTCTTCTTGAGTGTAACCAAGATATATTTCCCAGACTCCTTACAGGTAAGTGTGGCCACATCACTAATTTGCCATTGGGATATGGAAAGAAATAATGCTTGAAACCTCAAAGTTAGCCTCTAGAAACAAATCACAGGTGATATTCTCTCTCATTTTCTCACCTACTGACAAATGAAGGGAATTCTGAGAACTTCAAGACACCAGAATAGCTACCAAAAAGTAGAAGAAATGTGCATCTGTCAAACTGTTGACCACACTGTCTACCAAATACCTACACAAAATAGGCTCCTAAGAAAAAGATATTATCTAAAACTATTAATATTTGAAGGTTAATTATTATAGTGGCTAGCCTGCTCTAATTGATACTCTGTAAAGAAGTGTACCAGTGTCAAGGGCACACCAAGTAGAGAGGCAGTACCTCTGCCTATGTCACATTCTGTAGGTGGTAAAACTGAAACTGGAGCTATAATTTTACTTCCCCTTTACTTTACTTTCCCTTTACATGGATAAACTAAATGTACTCGGGGACATTTCTACCAATTAAAATTCTGATCTAATATAAGACATAACTGCTTTGTTCTTTCTAAATCTAAACACTCCAGAATCAAATACTATACCTGCAAATTGAACAGAAACTAGGACATAGTGAATTGCTAATTTAAGTGCAAGTTGCTGAAATCATGGCTCTGGGGTTGGCAAAGCCCTGTGAGCAACTGCTTATGTGCCATTATGCAGCTATTGTGGGTCACTGAACATACATTGTGATATTCACTATTAATATATATATATATATAATAGTGATGTTCACTATTCCAGAATTCTCTTGAATGATATGAAGAACTTCATTTATCATTCTAGAAAATCCCTAAATATCACTATCAAGTCTTCTTTAAAAACCTCACTCCAAGATTTTTGACCTATTTTCTTACTTTGCTGTCCACCAATCCAAGACAATAATAGCTTGTTTATCTGGCACTAATCACTAAACAGCCCACCTTCAAAAATATCAGCTATCTTGATGCCTTCCTTCCCACTTCCTTGTCTAAGAAGTTACTAAAACTCTCTCAGGGTAATGTTCTTCCTTACTGAAGTAGGCAATAAACCCAATTTGGTTTTATCCACAGATTGTTTGGGTGATCTATTAGTTTCCTAAGGCAACTGAAATAAAATACCACCAAGTGATTGGCTTAAAAAAATAATTTATACTCACAGCTCTGGAGGCTAAAAATTTGCTATCAAGGTATTGACAAGATCTTTCTTAACACATTAGAAGCCCTTTCCTTGACTTTTCCTAGCACCTGGTGGCTGCCAGCAACTCTCTGCCTCTGTCCTTACATGGCACTGTCCATATATGCCTGTGGCCACATTACACTCTTCTTATAATGACACTTATGGGATGTAATAAATTTTGATCTCATCTTAATATTACACATACACAAAGACTGTATCCAAATAAGGTTTTAATTATAAATTCTAAGTAGATAGGAACTTGGAGGAACAGGGTACAATACAATTTAATATCGCATAGATGATCTTACAGAGAGCTAGAATTTAGCTTTCCTTTTTCTCCATATTAAAGAGACTACAGCCTCTTTTAGTGTGATTAGAACATCTTGTTTTTAAATTAGACTTAAAATTCAGATGTCACCGAAGAAAAATACCAGTGTTTAAATAAATTTGCATTAAATTGTAAATAACTGGTGTTAGGATCTTTCCAGCAGGCAAGTTTTGCAGGGGAGGTGATATAGAGAACAAGAGGATAGAGTACTCAAAGGAATCTGGAACTATTATAGACACACAGACAATGATTTACAAGTTTGACCAAAAATGATAATTCTGGGACCAAAATTATATATTGATTTGATCTACACTCAATGACTATTCAGTCATTACCAACTCAGTCATTACCAACTCATACCAGCTCAGAAGCTGGTTCTTTGGGTCTGCACCCTAGGAAGTTCAGCCTTTATATGGAAATACTTTGTGAGAAGGCCTGTTAAAACTTCTACATTTACAAGTTAGTGGAATTCTTTAGCAGAGAATCAGTTATAAGATCTATGATCTATCAGTATGAAAAATGGAAGAGAAACTTGTACTATAGTTTTTTAGTTTCTTAGGAAGGAAGTCCTAGAGAAGAAATTCCTGATGATTAAGGTACAAGCAAGTATTATTTAAAGTTATAATATCACAAGGCAAATAATTTATCAATATTCTCTGTATGCATTTGTCTAGCAAAAGACTTGTTACCTTTATTCATTCCAAACTTTCAGTTTTTCCTGAACTTTGCCATGAGCAGCTTTGCTATTGAATTTCTGAAATCTGTTTATGCTTTAGGTATCTACCAAAATCACCTGATTGGTCATGAAAACTCAGTCTTATTGAACCTAGAAGTCCAATCAAATTATGAGTAGGTGGAAACAAAGGAAACCCCATTTGCCACTGGACTAACACTTTCATTCCACAACATAAAATTTCTAATTAAAGATCTGAGGGAAAATATCCCAAAGATTAGCATCAATTTTATAAATAATATCCTTACTTTGTCTGAAAATTATCATTTCTGCTTTTAAAATTTATTAATGTGATACTTTCTTTAAAATTTTGAAATGCCTTTCTTTCATAAGTTATTAAAAATTTGTGAGTACAGATCTTCACTTATTTTAATTGTTGCTCTATTTGTGTGGTTATATTTTTATATTATATATCTCATATACCTATGCTGTATAAAAATTTACATGACAAAAAGAATGGATAGGTATTTTGGGTTTCAATCAGGTCTGGCATGCCTATTTAACCCTCTCCAATTAAAAAAACTCCACTAGTGAGATTTTTTTTTAAATATGAAAACGTATATCAATGTAATTCATACAATAAATATGGATAAGGGCTGGCATAATTCTTCTTAAAAAGTAAAAACAGTATGTAAAAAGGGTTCACTAGAATCAGTTGAGTTAGAAAAACACTGAGTTGAACAAAATGGAACCAAGTTTCTCTTAGAAGAGACTTTTTGAAGCTTTTAATATGCAAATTTGCTTTATAAATTCTTGATGGTAATGCAGTATACAATCACTAATAAATTTATTTTACTATGGACTTTACTTCCTTTCCAGAATATTTAAGAGGCCTAGAATTTGCTGTGTACATATTGGTTAGAGTAAAGAAGTCGAGTAGGTTTGGGGAATGTTTCTGATGGTGGAAGACTCAGTCAAATTAATAAATCCTGTCCTTTGTTTCACAGGCTTCAGAAAATCAAATCAGTAAGTGAATTTAATGCTTGTCTATGTAAATTGATTCATTGTAATGTGTATCCAAAATATAGGATTGTTCATTTGGGGGAAATTCTTGTTTTAAAGTATACTGGACAGAGGGAAAATGGGAGGTATTTGCTACTATAGCCATTGTGATACTCAAATGTTCAAGCGCTAACATTTTCAACATGGTGGGACAGCATGTTTTGGAAATTATGTGCAGGAGGATGAGCCTGGAGACCTAACTAAAAATTGTTTCTTCACCTGCCTTTGTGTCCCTCACTACTTTATCCACAATGTAAGTTATATTGACAGAACAAATATGGGAAAGAATTTTCAGTTTTGTAGCAAAAATATGCTCCATAGAAATCCAGTTTATGGGTATTAATTTGCTTTCATTATTATTGTCCTAATTAACATGGATTTGTCCATGAAAATACAACAGTTGGATTCTGGCATTAGCTATATCTATCAAACATTCAGAAAGCCAAAGTAACCCACCTTAGGCTTTAGAAATCCTTTAAGAATGAGGTAGCAAATGTTTGAAAAGGCTTGAGCTCCTTAAAAGAAAGATGCAACATGCTTAGTTCACATTTCAAAAATTTTGGAAAATTAAATTGATTTAAAGAAGAATTTTCTCCCCGGAAGAATCTATTTACGCAGCATCTACTTTCATTGCTCTTACACTCTGTGAGTCATCAGGAAGTAACACAAAGTCACACAAGAACACAGAGTCCTCCTGGGATTTTGAAACAAATGGATTTGAAACTGCTCAGTTGATCCTACCCAGAGGATGATATATACAGGAATTCAGCATAAGAAGAGTTTGATCAGTGCAAATAAATGTAAGCATCACACCTGTGGAATCTGGAACACAATGTTGCATTGTGATTTATGAGATAAGAGTGGGTGGATTTCATTAATTCAAAGTCCTACTATCTTGCATCTGTGCCATGTGGTTAATGTTATTACTACTTTAGTGGTTTTTGCAAATAAGTTATTGATGGAATAAGTCCTGTAAAAAAAAAAAACAACTTTTTAAAAAATGTTTCCCACATGTCTGCCTCTGGGTCTAGACCTGAATTCTTGCAGATAAAGACCCACACTCATGTCATTCCAATTCCTCTTAGGGTTGCCCTATGATAGGGATACAACTTATCAGAGAAGATACAAATAATCTGCCTGAGGGAGTGAAGATTTTGATAATGTAGAATTCTGTGAGTTTCAGGACTAAAGACTTTGAGGAAGATTCATGTGTCATGGTAGGAAATGAGATTTAGTCTGAGAAACATGAGGAGATACTAAAATGTCCCTATGCAATGTAAAGAAAATATATAAAGATAATTATCATTAGACATTTAGGACTATTTACCCAGTTAGTATCCATTTCCCCTTCCCAATTGCACTTTTATTTCCTATTGGGAATGGTTTTTACCTCATTGTGTACAATCTTACTGATATTGGAACTCCAGTTATGTTGCACTCAGAAAGTGAGACTCAGAAGTGAAGAAGTGAAGGACTCAGAAGTTTCTTCAGATATCACACATTTTCTTTCATTGCTCTATGGCAATCACTTTGGATAAAAGAGATACCTTGGTTCAGCCAAATAAATGGAGATTGCTTTTTTTCTTTACTTCCAACAAACTTACTTAGGAAAACTCATCAAGACATTCCTATGGGTAGGAATTTATTTATGTCTACCCTAAGCTTATTTCTTTAACATTCCACTACATTTTAAAATTTCTACACAGCTTTCCAATGTAGCCAATCTTTCAGTTTTTTGTTTTGCTTTGCTTTTTTTTTTTAGCCAGAGATTACTCTTATTTGCTAACAAATACATTAACTAATATAAACACAACCTCATATCAGTTAGAATGACTTTAACACAACAAAAATGGAGGTTAAAAAAACCATTAAAGGCAATGGCAAATCTAGACAAGGAGTTGCAGGAAACTAAAATAATGTAGAGGCTAGGATGTTTAAATAAAGTGAATACAAATAAAATATACTGAAAGCTAGAATTGGGAGGCTATAAAATTATTTAGATGTGGGAAGTGATGTAGATTTAGTTCAACTTGTTTCCTTCTGAGAAAATTGATATATGATTTTGCTGTCCATTGGAAGTAAAACACAGGAAATAGCTCTTATTTCAGGATGAATGAATATTTGGTCACATATAGTGAGGCCTTCATGTCAAATTTGTGCATTAGTGCATTATTAATGCATCTAGAATGAAATGTTCTAGAGTACATGGAGATTCTTGTAGGACATAGATATCTGGACATTATGAGTTGGTAGGCAGAAAATTATTAAAACCAAAAAAGCAGATGCACCACCAAACACAATGCACAGAATGAAATGAAGACAAAATTAAGAGTGAATAAATCCTGAATTTAAAGAACAAAATGAAAAAATTACCACAGAGGAATTTTAAGAGGAACCATAATGGTATAACACAATAGATAAGAATAGCAAACAGAAAGTAGGTTCAGAAAATCAATTTACAAGAGAGAATATCAAGAGTGTCAGATATTGCAATGATTTAGATAAAAATTAAGTAGATACTGAAGTCAATAGAGAAGAGATAATTTCTAACTCAATTAGTCCATTATTAACACCTAAATGTACCAAGACCAGCAACCCCAAAGAGATAATTAAGACATAATCATTAATTCTCATTGTTCTTCAGGATGCTGAAGTACTCATCACTCTAAATTCAACTGGAACCATTTGATTCTGCTCATCTTTCTAGAACTATCAGGGTTGCCCCCAAACATCATTTTTGCATGGCAATAATGGGTCAAGAAAATAAACCCAATCACAAATCATATGGTGTTTTCAATAAGTTGACCTCATTACACTTAGTAACATCTTATTAGCCAAAACAAGCACCATAGTTGATACCAGAGTGGAAGGGGAAACAAACACGGTTCTTTTAGCAATAGGAAATACCAATTCATACAGCAAACACTTGTACCCAGGGAGGGGTGTAACAATCTACTTCAATCAACCTTCATTATCACAATCATTCACATCCCTCTCACATGAAAATGCCCTGAGTCCTATATAGAAACCACACAATTCTCCTCCAATCATACATTAAATTCTACGTGGATCTTGTGATGTGATATATGAGGTTCAAATGTGATTTTTCTTGACCTGGTATCATTTTCTAAGATGCTTTCTACCTACACAACACAACATATACTGAAGACCAAGATGAGATAATCAACACTTCTATTCAGAAAGACAGTCATTTAAGCAATTCTAAACTTAGATTGAAAAGGTATTTCTGTTCTCTAATACCTGGGACAGGAAGTATTTATTTTTAGGCACTAGTTCCCTTCTTTGGTTAAAGCTAACCAATGCCTGTTCAGAGATCAGGATTCCAACCCCTGAATCATCCTTTTCCATCAGACCTATTTTTCTGGAAACTTATCTCTTAAGTATGTTTATTCTCTAAATTTCCTCTCCAAAGAAAATGTGGGTCCAATGTTCTTATGTTTTAATTATTCTCAGTATCTTTTAGTCTAGAATGGTAATAACTATTACATTTTCTTAAATACTTAGTGAAATTTTACTAATTCTAGAACTATCCAAAGAAACTTCCAGCAATCATATTTTCTATTATCTAATTAGGTAGACACTATGCACATATGACTACTGCATAGTTAAAATCCAGTTCATATGACTGATAAAATAAAAAATGAATCTTAATTAATTTTGATTCCACTATGACTAGTGGCTACCATGTAAGACAAAATAACTAATATTTTTATATTTTAGTCATATTATTCTGCTAGTGGATAGCCTTAAATATCTGAAAGATTTTCTTTTGTTTAATAAAAAGGGTCTAAATGTACTACTCTAATTGTTATCAGAGGTCTTATCAGTGACCTTTATCCTTTGATAATAGACTTATAGGATTTATAATCTTAGCCTTATAATCTTGTTCTTTATGAGGAGAACTTGTTGATATCTGCTCTCTAGATTTCATCTTTACTTTAGGATTTATCAACATTGAAGATTCTTTTTCTGTCTAGAGAGACTGAGATAAAAACCTCTTTTAATTCCAATCCAACAGGTTAAATAATCCATATTCCCTCTAATTCCTAAAATTGTCTCTTTCTTAAAGTACTCTATCAGATATAAATAAGAGAACATGCTTTCAAAAATTTATCCACCTACATAAATCAATTTGAGTATATTTTCTATTTCCCCAGCTATTATAACAATGTCATCAATTTCATCACTACATAGCATAGTTTGACATTCATCTTCCTCTAGCTGTTTCCTCATCACTGACTGACTTGTCCCAAAACTCGTATCACAAATTTTGAGTGTGTAATAAAGGCAGCACAATATTTTTAGTTACCAACTTTAGTAACAAGACAATTCTAAACACTGGTAACTTAAACAATAATTTCAAGAAGTGCAGTTTTGCTTTAGATCAACTAATCTAGAGTCAGTAAGGCTAGTTCTAAACTTGCTTCAAATGATTTTCATCTTCCTCTGGGGACCAGGAAGCTAATGCACATACAGAAACGTCAGGCATGAGAAGGTAACCCCAAACAGAATTTTTTGCTGTGGGATTTTGTTTATTTTGCTTTGTTTTGCTACATCATAACCTTAACATCATGTTATCTAAAGCAAGTCAAATGGACAAATTCAAAGTCAAAAGGCAGAGAAATACACTCCTCCTTAATAACAGAAACTTCAAAGATACATGGCAAAAAGTGCAGACACAGGGTGAGTGAATATTTAGTACTGTTAATGCAATCTAACATAGCAATTTTAATAAGAAAATAAATTGGATAATAAAGACTGGAGAGTGCACGAGATTAAAGAGCAAATGATTAGGAATTGGAGAAAAGGAATTTAAAGTGGCAAGCTTTATAGAATCATAGATTACTAGAGTTAGAAGGATATATGCATATCATTTATGAAAACCATCATTTTAGGATTAATTTGTTTTTGTAAGAACCTGTGTTACTTATTGACTGGCTGAATTGACAAGCACCTTATTGATATTCCTACATACTCCCCTTCATATTCTGAGAAGTCTATATCCCTCGTGTATCCTTGAAATTCATTATGAAACAAGTTAGGGAACAACAAAATATTTCTACTGATAAGTGTCAGTCACTACTGGGCATTTGTTACGCTCTTCATGACAATGCAAAATAAGACCACAACTTTCTTTGTAAGATAGTACTCAAGTGTTTGAAATCAATTAAAAGTCTTTCTATTCCCTACCAAGTTCTGTTCTATTTCTCAAATAGTAGTACTCTCATAGTATTAACTATATTTTTGTGCTTCATTCTTTGGGGGTTCTGCCATTACTAATATAATAGCAAAGCTGATTATCTAGTTTCATGAAAGAAGTTTTTACTATTGGAACATACTACTATTATAATAGTTGTCACATTAGCAACATGATCAGTTCATGAGCACCTTGTTGAAAGCTGATTAATTTGCTTTTGATAGTAAGTCTGATAATAAGTCAATAGTTGAGTATACATTTGAAACCTCTTGAATGAAACTACTACTAAAACATATAATTATATTATTGCTAGTGATATCAATAAAAGCATAAAAGTCCTATACAACCTGCAAATGTCACTAAGTTCAGGATGTTTGCATTTAGCTCAGGATTACAAAAAGATAATTTAATTAATGCTTAACTAACTTGAGAAATAGTGTATCCAAAAATAGATAAATTTGCTCTGTTGTTAATATATGTATTGAAAAGCTTAAAACCCTTAGAGGAAGACAGAAAGCCTGATTAAGCATAAGTACAGCATAAAAGTTGAACAAAATTTTTGAAATGTATATGGAAACACAAAAGACCCAAAATAATCAAAGCAATCTTAACACAAAAGATTTATCACACTCCCAGATTTCAAATTATACTAAAAAGCCATTGTAATCAAAACAGTATGGTACCAGAATAAAAACAGACCTGCAGATTAATGGAATAGATTTGAGAACCCAAAATTGAACCCAAATATATATGGTAAAAGAAGTCAAGGATATATAATGGAGAAAGGAAAATCTGTATAGCAAATGGTATTTGGAAACTGGTTCATATGTAAAATAATAAAATTAGACTACTGTCTGACAACAGGTATAAAAATTAATGCAAACTGAATTAAATACTTGGATGTAAACTTGAAACCATAAAACAAATGGAAGAAAACATAGGCAAATACTCCACAACATTGACTTCAGTGATAGCTTTGGGCACATGTCTTATAGGAGCAGGGGAAACAAAAGCAAAAGCAAATAGAAAAATGAAATAATCTTAGAAGTTCCATCCAGTGAAAGAGTTATCATTAAAATAAAATTTTCTATTAAATGGGGAAAATATTTACGCACCATACAAACTACTGAAAATCAAGATCTACAAAAAACTATTACAACTCAGCAAATAGAAAACAAAACCATTTCAAAAAATAAAATAGGTAGAAGATATAGACATTTCTCCAAATACATGTAGCCAACAGGAACATGAAAAATATATATTATCACTTATAATTAGGAAATGCAAGTCAAAAGTACAAGATATCTCATACCTATGTGAAAAGCCCAGATTGAAAAACAGAAACAAGTGTTGACAAGAATGTGGAGCAAAAGTAGCACTCGTATATATTGTTGGTGTGAATATCAACTGGTCTCATATGTATGGAAAAAAGCATTTAAGGAGATTTAAGAAAATAATGAAAATATATCACCATACAATCCATACACAGTTCCATTACTATGTATGTAAACAAAAATACAAAAACAATAATATGCAGAACTGTATGTACTCCTATGTTTATTACAGCACTACTTACAATAGCCACGTGATGGAAACAACTTCAGTGCCTAAGGACAGATGAGTAGACTACTAAAATGTGTTACATATGCACAATGGAACACTATTTAACTATTAAAAAGGGTTAAATTTTGCCATTTGTGACAACATGGATGGAACTGGAGGAGATTCTGTCAAGCAAAACATGTCAGAAGGAGAAAAATCAAATACTGCTTGGTTTCAGTCATATTTGGAATATAAGAAAATTAAGTAACAGAGGAAATCAAAATAAACCTTGGAAATTTACTCTAGAATTGAGACTACTAGAGGGGAATATTGGGGATGGGAAATAGAGATAGGGGGTCAAATAAACTATAGCAGGGAGGTTTGTAGGTACCTGATTGCTTGGTATTGTACCATATATATAAGGAGGTGTGAATCTGTATCTCTGAACTATGTAGTGTGACAAACCATTGTTACCTCAATAAATATGTAATACAATGGAAATAAATCACTTTTTAAAGTGTAGGGACATCAAAGCAGATCACAAACTGAAAATGAGCCAGAGCTGATTGACTGCTTCCTTATTATTCTTAATTATTAATTATTGTGATGGATAATTTATGATAATGAGTAATAATATTGATGAAGTAAATATAAGAGGAATTTCAACTAAGGCTGATTTATAGGTGAGTGGAGATTAGAGATGAAGTTGGCAGATCATATAATGTGTTCAGATTTGATGTTTACACATGCTTTTCACCCATATCTTCACCCATATCATAGCTACCTATTCAATTGGATTTAAATATGAAAGTCCAGGTGGGATTTACTTTCAGAGAATATAGTAAAGGTTTATAGAGGAGGAAGATGAAAACCAGATCCATTTTATTTAACATTATAAAAAGAAAACTCACTCTAGACTGCTTATCAAAAAGCAAGGCTCTTTTCAGATTCCCATTAGTGTCTGCATGGGATTCAGCCAATGGAATATTTAATATTAATTTTACTTCTTAAGAGGTCTGTGGATTTTTTTTCATAAGGAAATAGTACAAGTGTGAATGCATTGGCTGTATCTGATACATTTTTTTTTTCCCTGAAAGAAGGTATCCAGTGCCAGTAAATGGCTTACACGAGTTGCCTTCATTTCTGAGAAACAGGGAAGATGTCTTAGCTCAGTGCCTTCATATTCTGCTGTTGCTTCATCTAGTGTCAAATTAAACTGAAGCCTTATTATTAACACTGATCACGTTTGGGTTGCACTTATTTATGCAAAATTATTCCATGGTCTGCTGTTTGTCATCTTTTCAAAATAGATTATTTCTAGTGGACTGGAAAGGGTGGCAAAGCAAAAGGAAAAAAATCAGTTATCACATGTCTCAGGTTAGACAAAGTGTTGATGAGGAATAGCCATTATCCAGAAGTACAATACAGCACATCCTTGGCATGAGTACATGTAGCATGTAGTATGATGAGTTTTCTTAAGCAACATCAGAGTTCCCTGAGAAGCAATCTGTGATCATTTTTCCAGACATGTAAATTTTAACCATGGGTTCTATGAAGGTGGTAAACAAAAAAAAAAGGAGTCTTTCATAGTAGTTTCACCACATGACTGCCTGTTATATGCTCTAAATTGTGTGTTTAATGGAACAAAGCAATGAGGTTGTGTATTTATAAACAGGGATGATTATACTATGTCAAGATTTATTAACAAATTCACCTAGACAATATTAAATGCTTACAATGGACTAACTGGTTGGTTTTACTACCATAGACACAACTGACATGATTAATGTTCATGATAGTTGATATCTACTGAATGTTTACAATATGCCAATCACAGCTCTAAGCATTCAAAATGACTCATTTTATCATGATAACAACTAGCATAGTAGGTGCTCATTATTCTATTTTAAGAATGAGAAAACTGAACCTGGAATAAATTTCCCCAAATCACTCACCTAGAAAACGCAAACCTAAAATTTGTATCTTTGTGGGGGGGCATGCAAATATTGCTGTTAGTCACTTGAAATTCAATAATTATCCTAATCTCTGGATCCTAACTCAAAAACTGCAAACTTAGGGCACAGAGTTTCTAGCTGATTTGTCACAAGAAATAAAACTATAATACTACTGCTAATAATGTTGCCATTTGATGAGTGACTATTTATTACTATATATATTAGGTAAAGTGCCAGGAATTAAAAATAATCCCTAATCATCTAATAAATAAAATATGTCTATTTTAATCATGTTTTCTAGAATATAAACATGAATCATGGAAAGATTGAGTGAGAACCTGATGACCAAGATCTTGAATTGGAGCCAGAATAAAAACCTAGGTTTATCTGTCCAAAACACTATATCCTGCTCATATCACAGAAATTATTAAAAGTAAAATAACTTACTCATCTAAGTTAACTTGAGGCAAAATAAGCGTAGGCTAGTGAGGCAAAACTGAGCTATGAAACTCTTTAGAGAAAAACTTGATCTCTAATTGCCTGCAGCCATTGCTAACACAGTGGGACCAAGAGAAACATCTATGTTATTGATGATAGAAAACATAAGTGATTGATTCCATCATAGGTAATGAAGATATGAAAGTGGAAAAATATATAAAACCCTTGATCTGTGAAGCTTGTATCCTAGTGGAAAAACATAGCACATAAAATATATAATATGTGAGAAGATGGTAAATATTATGGCAAAAAAATAAAGCAAGAGTGAATGGATAAATCAAGGATTTTGAGTGTAGGTTGCAATACAAATAGAATGTTCACAAAAGAGTTCACTGAGAAGGAAGGAAGCAGATAATGCAGCAACATATCTAATTGCAAGAATGCCTGGCATGTTCAGGAGCAAAGAAACTAGCAAATCTAGATTGAGAAATAATAGGAAGGAGAGCCTAAGTTAATGATAAATTCAAATAACTCTACCCAAGGCCATTTAAAGTGAAATAAAAACCATCAAAGGTTTTTCAGCAGGTTTTTCAGTGTCACTTCATTCAACTAAACATGAGTTTTGTTACTTTTTGGACCTTGCACTAACAGAAACAAGGTGGAAAATATCTATTGGACGAACTAGGGGAGTGAAGAAGCTAGAATGAGCTAGGAGTAAATCCAGTGAAGTTGATGAGAAGTGGTCAGATTTAGAGCATATTTTGAAGATAAACATAAAGAACTTAATATATCAGCTGCAGTTCTTCAAAGAGGTAGAGGTAACAAGGATCACTCCAAGAATATGGACAATTACCTTGTTGGGAAGAACTTTAGGAAGTAGACTAACACTGTTTTTTGACGTAAAGTTGACATATCTGTTGTACATCTCAATGGATGAACTGGCATTTGAATTTATGAGATTAGTAGTCATGGAAGATGCTGGGAAAAATAAATTTCAAATCAGCTTCATATAGATGTTATTTAAACTCACAAGACTGGTGACACGAGCAAGGAAGTGGGATTATATATAAAAGAGGAGGCCAAAAAGGTCCAAGAAAAGTCCACATTAGGAAATAAGATAGTTCATGGGTGATAAGGTGGTGGGAGAACCTTGGGATAGACAATTATCTAAAAAAAAAATATTATATATATGCATGCAATCAATTAAAACAAAAATTTAAAAGCTTTAGATGTTGAAAAAAGAAATAAAGTAGATAAATAGGAAATACAAGAGAAGATGAGTGGCATGGGATTAGAACAAGAGAATAATATGATTTTGAGCATATGGGTAAGATTTTGGTTGAAATAAGCATAATTAATTATGCAAGAAAGTTTGAGGAGAAAAAATGAATTTTAGGCATATCAATTAGCTGGAAAAAAAAAAGTTGAGTCAAGTAAGTCCCAGGAAAGAGAGAGAACTTGGTATTTCCAGAGATTCCACTAGGACTTTCATTCTAAAGTCAACAATGTGAGTGCTACTCCACTCCCAACTTTGCTTCAGAGATTAAACTTCCAACATCCTAAAATATAGCTGGCCTGGCTTTTTCTTAAGAGCCTCTTATTTTGCCAGGGTTCATATCCTTATGGTACAAGCAGACTGATCAGGAAAAATGTGTCAGTGCCCAGGGAAGGGGAATTGTAACCTTGGTGAAAATTAATTGTAAAACCACTACAATATCATGTCTTCTTGGACTTCCAGATATGTGGTTTAGATACTTAAATTTAATTGCAAATTTTTTTCTGGTTCTTAACATAATACGCTTCCCCATTACTGGTCTAAGGATAAATAATGAGTTCTGATTTAATGAGATTTCACTTTAATGACTGTCTTTTAACAATTTTCATAGTGACATGATAAGAGCACAAAGGAGAATTTTAGTTGCTTAAATACATTATTTTTGTTAAGATATATAGCTTCTTGGGTCTCTCTCTCTCACTATGTCTTTAATTATACATTTCTCCCATTGAATAGCATGTTCAACTTCAAACACAAAACATTTTTGACTACTCAAAATCCCATTGAAAATGAATAGGCAGTATGAAAAAGTGAAACACACTAGTGATGGAATCTAAAGTACTGTTTAATTCTTAAATCTGCCATAACCACCAGTGAGATGCTTCTGAAAATATTAACATTTTCTCATTTCTGTGGGCAATATTCAATTTCAGAAACAGTAAATTGTTTCTTCTTCATGCCAACTCCAGTTGAGTTGTGTTGAAAAGAGCTCTGGGGTCATATATAAGACCTGCTGGAAAGGAAGCAAACTCGATCAGTTAATGAGATCTGCAGTGCATGTTGGAAGGAATAGACCTGGCAAAATTCTTTGCCAATTTCTTGCCATTAAGAAACTAGCTTCATGTTTATTTATTCAAAATGCATTTTTTAATTATGTGCCAGTGTCTGGCAATTCACCGGATAAAAGATAAAAATAAATTAGTCAAGTATGATCCTTTATTCTGGTGAAATTCATAATCTATCAAGTGTGGTAAGATTTGTAAGACATTGAGTCTGAATTTTATTAGGCTGTAAAACTGCATAAATTCCTGATTTCTTTGATGATATAAAATCTGGTTGCAGAAAAATTCTTTATCCTTTAACTTATACCACATTATCTCCCATTTAAGTGTATATGGAGGGACAACCACCACAGTTCCAGGACTCTTTGTGGACAGGAATGCCAAGAACAATGACATGCAAAACCAACCAAGAAAAAGAGTAGTGTGTCTCTGCCTCATGACAGCAAGGTTTCAGCTCTCCACACCCACAGTACCAATGCTGTGGTAATGTTTGGTAACGATGATACCAAAATTGCTGTTTTTCTATTTGCGACTATGACAGTTACCACAGCTGACACTCCACAATGGCTCTTGTATCATTAATCCTCCTATACCGCCAGTTTCTTATATTTTGAGCTGGAGTTGGAGTTGTCTAAAGCACAAGGAGGAACACAAAGTCCCTGTGCATTAGCTCCAGGAAAATGTCATGTTTAACTCCTATATTGGGAGTTCTATTACCTGGGAGAATACCCAAACATCCCTATCTTTTCCTCCCACCCAATCCATATTTATATGTGCTCTATGCTACATTTTTCTTCAATCAAAGTATCATTGTTTATACATCAATTTCACATGAAGTTAGTTTGCAAGAGTTAGGACACCCAAATCTCATCATTTCTTAAATATATAAATATAAAAATGCATGTCCAAATAAATATATATGTATATATAACATCCTAACTGATCTATATCAACTTCATCAGACACATTACCTTAGTGGATCTCCTATCAACCATTCAGTTGGACTTCTAGTAACACCTTTACATTGGCATTACTAAAGAATATTCTTTTTCAGACTTCAAAAATAGACAACTGAAAGTGTTGAAGGAAACTAGTTAGAGCTATTGATATACTTGTTATCTTAGCAATTGAGAAGGGGTAAAAATTATAAAGGAAACTCTTGATAGCTTTCTCTACAAAAAACTTACTCATAGAGTATGAGCATTGCTTTATTCCCTCCTAAATAGCATGGTATCAGTTCCCCTATGAAGTCTTTCATGTTTCTACTCCATGTAGCTCATTGACTATTTTTTCTGCCTTCTATTTAGTTGGCAGGTCATTGTCAAACCTATCTTCCTAAAGCACTACTTCAATACCAGTCTTCTACACTGAATGAAGGAGTGCTTGGAACCAAATGAATTAAGTGAAAACTCCCAGACTGGTATGTAAACTCTTATACAATCTGTCCCCTAGCGCCATAACTATTCCTCATTCTGCCACTTATCATTATTGATCTCTCTTAACAGAACACCCTCTTATTATTTTCTCCCACTTTACTTTCTTCCACTTTTAAATCTTCATAAACATATATGGTAAAATTGTCATAATTTACATATAGAAAGTATATGAATTTTAGGTGTTGAGATTAAGGAATTTTGATCCACCAATTACTGAGGCCAGAGTATTTCCTCAAACCAAGTAACTCCCTCATGCCCCTTTTCCAGAAAGTCCCTGCCTCAGAGGTGGCCGCTGGTATAACTTCTATCACAATAATTTCACCTGTTTTGGAATGTCATGTAAATGAAATCACAGTGCATAGTCTATTGTCCCTGGCTGTTTTTCACCGCATAGTGTGGTTGAGATTCCCTTGAGTTATATAGAATATAAAGAGCCTGTCTTTATATAGAGTCTGTCTTGATTGTTGAGTGGTATTTCTTCTTGTGAATAAGACACAATACAATTATCTTTTTATAATTCTACTTTTTTGATTTGTCTACTAACAACCTGTAAAAATAAAAACTAGGCATGAAATTATTTTTACTTTCTCTTGAACAATTTTAATGATGCTATGGATTGCTTTATTTTCTCTCTATTATAATCACTGCAAAAGAAGAAAATTAGAAACAAATTTATTTCCAAAGCTGAAATTTTTTAAGTACCAAGTTATACTATCTCATTTAATTCTCACCATAACTTTATGGGGTAGACATTGTCCTGTGAAACAAATGAAAAGAGAAAAACAAATCTGGTACAATAAGGCATTACAAACCCTGCCTGAACTACAATAAGTAGAGAATGAAGAATTTTAACTTGAAAACTCCTGGCTCCAAAGTACATACATATAGTTCTGTATCATGAATTGCACCCTATGGAGAGACAACTCTTTCTGATAGGAAGTACATGTTGAATTCAGAGAGACAGTCTGCATTTAGTAAATGTCTTTAGGAATATGCAGAAATATGCATTATATTAGGAAAATAATAAGATAAATTATATAGCAATCATATGTGATAGTATCTTTACTATCTCTATCACATTGAATGGCAAGCAACAAAGGGATATGCACCAGCTTCCCCAGAAAAGCTGTTGTATCTATTCTTCCATGAGAGCCTTGCATACTGTTGTTAGTTACTGTTTATTGTAATTAACTGTCAGATTCCATTTATACTGGATTTTCCATAATCTCAAAAGCACTGTCAGTGCCATCTTTTCCAGATACCTCTCTCTATTTTTAATTAATTGATATATATTTATATATACAAAGATGTGAACATATGTATATATATATATATATATATATATATATATATATATATATATATATATATATATATATATATAAATGTTTCACATCTTGTATTCCCCGGGGATCACCCACAACCTTCCCGCCTTGACCATTCCCTCCCATCCACTCCCCAAATTGCTTTCTTTAGTTTGCTTGTTAAATCTCTCTATTTTTCCCATAACAGTTTTATTAGTTTTTAATCTATTTTTAACTTTAAATCACTACCTCAGTAAATGGTTCTTGGGATACCTCCAGAGGGAAATACTTCTCTGTAATATAGTAAAAACAACTGAGAATGTGGACAGATCAATGTACAAATTTCACTTGAATCAACTTTGGATAAATCTCTGAATTTCTGTAAACATATTTTCCTCATATCTAAAAGGAAAGGACTCAAACTTACCTTTCTATATTGTTGGAACAACTTATACAAATCTGTGTGAATTTTTCACCTAGCACAGGGCCTGGCATGCACATGATCAGTTTTCCTATGGTTAATATCGTGATCTGAAAAAAACAACCCTCTGATTGTTTTTCTGATGACCACTGTCTTATAAATATTATCTCTATTTTTTTCTGTTAACTAATAAAACCAACTTACAATGACTTAAAGAAAGGAATTTAAAGATATGCTTGAAGGTATACCATCCTAGACTTGCAGGTCATTGTAAGGACATCATTGAAAGGCGGAAGGACACTGCAAAAGAGAATGGAGTGTCTTATTATGTGGACTATAGTGTCACCATCTGTATTAGAATCCTCATTCTAACATTGCCAGTTGTGAGGTCAGAGCCATATCACTTAACCCCTCTATATTAAAGATCCTAATTTACGAAGGTAAATTAAGGTAAATAATAATGGAGTCTACTCATAGGGTTGCTCGAAAATAAAGTGAAATCATTTATACCACATACATAGCCTATTTCCTGGTAAACTGATTCTCAACAATTGTTTTTTATTCTTATAATGGCAATAATTATTATTTTCAGTGTAATTGGGGTTATGAGCAAAGGGTCTGTTTGAGCCAACAATTTAAATGATAAATGGGAAAACATCTGTTTGGTTTCCCCTAGAGGACTAGTTTTCATGTTTCTTACTCAGGAGTTAATCTTTCCTGTCAGAAATGTGCAGAACAAATGACTTACCAATCCCTTTAACGTGAAATGTGGTTGTTTTCCACAGGGAGATAGCTGATCTCCCACCTAGAAAACCACAGTGACTGGACAGGCCACAGTTGAAGAAACAAAAGGTAGTATGCTGCTCATGTATTAGGGATGACAGACAAGGACAGAAGTGTGATTAGGCACTGAATAAACACACCTCATGTGTGTTTCCCAAGAACTCACAAAAGGGCCATCAGCAAGAAAAATAGAGACAAGCCTGGTTACTGTTCCTGAAGTCTTGACTGTGACCATCACATGAAACATGAATTCTAATGTTCTATAGATCAGAAAATACACAAGATGATCTTGGATGAAGATAACCATTGAAGCAAAATTAAAAGGATTATATGATCCCTACTGACAATGAGTAGAGCACCATCAGAAGTAGTCAGGGAAGTCTCAGTAACAAGATGATATTCAAATTCATAGCTAAGTGATAAGCAAAGACAGCTACAGCTACGTAGTGTTCCAGGCAGAGTAAAGAATGTGCAGCATAAGATGAGAATGAGATTCCATATCCAAGAAAAAGAAAAACATGCCTGAAGAAGAATATGGGGAATGTACTTTGAAAGGTAAAGGAGCTCACATATTTTCATGTTGTGATGGGACATTATTGGAGCAATTTCAGAGGAGAAGTGAAATAATTTAATTTGTAAAAAAAGTGTTATTAAGGCTTAGGTGGATTTTAATGAGACAAGAGTGAAAATAAGATTGGTACGGAGGTTCTTTTGGGATACTAGCCAAGTAAGATAATCTTAAAAATTAGGCGAAGATGCAGAGAACTGTACTGTTTGGAGTTATATTTTGGAAACATAATTTATTTACATTCATTTCTAAGTTTGATAAAAAGGAAATAATTCCTAAGAGTATTTTGTTGGGGCTTCAATGTGTAGGTATTACTATTTACTAAAATGAAGAAGAATGGCAGAAAAATAAATTTAAGTGGAGAAGAAAAGAAATAGCTGGTTTTGGCCATCCCAACGGAGATGGCAAGTGGTTGGATCTGTATATTTGCATTTTAGTAGACAGATTAAATAGAAAAATTTTAAATTGAGAAGTCAACAGCCCACAACAGAGTGAGTTAAAACCACAAGGACAAACACGGATGCAAAAATTTTAAACAAAATCCTGGCAAACCGAATCCAACGATGCGTTAAAGGCATCATTCACCACGATCAAGTGGGATTTATCCCAGGGGCACAAGGATGGTTTAACATCCGGAAATCAATTAACATAATCTACCACATCAACAAAGAAAAAAACAAAAACCACATGATCATATCAATAGATGCAGAGAAAGCATTTGACAAAGTCCAACATCCATTCATGATAAAAGCCCTTGAAAAATTAGGGATTAAAGGAACTTACCTCAACATAATAAAAGCCGTCTATGACAAACCTTTGGCAAATATCATCCTAAATGGGGAAAAATTAAAATC
>PVHY01022070.1:0-22985 GCA_004024945.1 Uropsilus gracilis
GGAGGAGGGATCAATTAATGCACAATTGTGACAAATCAATAAAATGAATTAAAAAAAAACAGTTCTCACCAATGGACACTAGACAGAAAAATAGGAACATACTAGGCTTAAACAAGGAATTATGTAGGTCTAATAAACACTTATCGGGCACTAAATCTGCAAACCAGTTGAATAAATATTTTTCTCAGGACATTCTCCAGAATGGACAACATACTGTGTTAGAAAGAAAATATCAATAAATTCATGAAGATCAAAATCATAACAGACATCTTTTTTGAAAATTAATGTGTCAAACTAAAATTCAACTATGAAAAGAAAGCAGGAGGAATCTTTTTAACCTGGATAGTGAAAAACTATAGGAATAGTAAGAAAATAAGGATAGGAATTAGAAAATACTTTGTGACAAATAATGAGGACACAACCTTCCAGAATTTAAGGAAAATAGCAAAAGCAGTACTGAAAGGGGAGCAATGCAGACCCATGTCAAAAAAAACAAGAGTCTAAAATATAACCTTACCACCCTAGAAAAGAGAATAACAAAACACCCTAATAGATGAAAGAAAAAAACAGGAATATATATGTAATATAGAATGTATAAATATAGAACATATAAATATACAGAATATATAAATATAGACTATAGAAATCAAAAAGACTGACAAAAATAATAATGGGACCAAAAAGTGGTCCCTTGAATAAATAGGCAAAATAGGAAAACCTCTGCATAGGCTTACTGTGAAATTAAGGGGAAAACGCAAATGGATCAGAGATAAAAGAGGAGAAATTGAAACAGACACTGCAGGAATTCAAAGAATAATGAGAGCATCTCACAAATGTGAGAATGGCCCACATCAAAAAGTTCAGATAAAATAAGTGTTGGTGACAATATAAATTATATTCTCCATAGGGTCCAGCTTCTGTAGAAAGCAGTGACTGTTTTTCAAAAGATTATGAGATAAATCAAATTCAGTGCAAAAGTGAACAATGATGTAAGAAGAAAAAAATCTGTCACATGAGTAAGCAATTCCATGACTAGGTATCTACCCAAAGTATACACATATACTTATTTGATGGGAAACTTGCACTCCCATGTTCACTGCAGTATTATTTACAATAGGCAATAGCTAAACCAGGAAAGAAATATAAATGATGAGTGAATCAAGATGTCACACACACACACACACAAACACACACACATACACATACATACACACACAAATTAGAATATTACACAGTGCTCAAAAGAGATAAGTTCATGCTATTCGTGGCAGCATGAACAGAGTATAAGGGATTATGCTAAGCAAAATTAGAATGAGAAAGAAAAATACCTGATGATGTCACTTGTATGTGTATATAGAAATCAGACAAATGGCCACAAAATGCCAAACCCCCAAACTAGTTAAACTGCAGAACTGAGACACTCAGAGGGGGAGGGCAAGAGGGAAGAGTAGCAAAGAGTGAGGAGGGAGCACAATGGATTATAATGGTGATAGAACATATACAGATGACATTGCTTCAATCATCTTGATTTCAGTCAGCCTTGTGATGAGCTTGTAGCCACTCTTTCCGTTAAATGTAACCCATAACCCATAATGAGTACAGTGTACTGAAGATTTTCTAATCAAAGTGTAGGAGGACAAATAAGGACAATTATTTGTATGATGGCAAATTCAGTGTGGAATAGAATAAGAAGCTGTGAAAAAGTGAAGTTATTTTCAAACATGCTGTTTTTAAACTGACCCCCTTCTCTATGCATTGTTCTTTCTGTTTTAACTCGCAGCAAGCATCTTACACAGGACAAATCACCAGGTGAGATGAAGAATCATGAAGAACAATATGGTCTGGAATCTTCCACAAGCAACTGTGTAACTGTCTGAGCTTGGTTATACCTTTGTTTTCTCTGTCTCAGTTCTTATATATTTAAAAGAAAGTAATTGCCAAATACTATATTCCCATGATCCAAAATAAAATAGCTTTGTCCTGTAAAACTTAGTCCAACTTCATCCTAATTTTCCAATGCTTTGGCATATCCTGAAATGATCTTTCTCCTACAAATCTTTCTGTCATACTTTGCACATATTCTTTCCTTAAGAACACAAATCTTCCTGCTTTATACATCTTTACTTCTTTTTCTCATTGTTATCAGGTATGAAAAGATAATGAACATTTAATTTAAAACACTTTTCCTCTGTTACATGTAAAATTGCATTTTTGAGGGTATTTTAGGCGGTGGAAGTAGACCTTGTGCTAACTTCTGAAGGTATTTGATTCCTACCCATCTCATATAGTGTACTCATTTAATGATACATAGCCTTACCTTCTAATTATCAAGTTACTAAATATAATGTCACAATAACCCAGTCTATCAAAAGGTATTTTTGATACAGTAACCCAGCCTATCATGAGGTAGAGACATGTAAGATTGTTGAACTTTCTCTTCCCTTCAGGTCTAGAAACCATATGTGAAGGAAGTCAGAAATTTCCGGAAGCTTTAATTTTATACAAATTAAATTTCTAGTAAATATTTCTCATCTTTCTTAGATATGCCTTTAAGTGAAACGTTATTACATACTCAATGACCAATCAATATTAGCTTTAATAATTGTTAAAAGAAAGCATACTTAGAATCAGAAATCTTAATTTAAAGAAAAGATTCTCAATTTAAAGAAAAGAATCAGTGTGCAAAAAGTGGAACATTCACTCTTTATTCTCATCATCCCAAATGCTTAAATATCAACTTAAATTTTGCCCGACCATGGATGTGAAAGTTGGTTGACGAAACCCTAAACATGTTTTACCCATTTCTCCTTGGACTCCTTCCTCTTCCAGCCTAAGGGATAACTCTTTTTTATAACAGGGAAGCCACAGTGGAAACTTCCTGGGAGGCAACTGAAAGTGAATCTTTTACCTGAGACGATGCACAGGGAACTCATTTTCCCACAGAAACTCTTTTTTATAACAGGGAAGCCACAGTGGAAACTTCCTGGGAGGCAACTGAAAGTGAATCTTTTACCTGAGACGATGCACAGGGAACTCATTTTCCCACAGAAACTCTTGGAATCAGTGACTGCTTGTGCAGACTCTGATTACTTTTCCGGAATCTGAGTGGTACTTAGAGTTAAATTTTCCACTTTCCCCTCTCTCTGCATACACTGAGAATTTTTTTCTTTTCTTCTTCTTCTTCTTTTTTTTTTTAAAGATTAGATCTCTCTGTGTTGCCCGGGGAACCGCAGGCTCACATGGCCCAGCGTACTCGTCTCAAGTGTCCCAGCCTCAGTCTCCCATGTAGCTAGGATTACAGGCATGCGCCACCATGCCCAGCTATGTTTTGAGACTAGGTTTCGCTATGCTGCCCCAGATGGGTCTCAAACCCCAGGGAGGGTCTCGAACCTGGACTCAAGTGATTCCTAGCCTTTGTCTCACGCTTCATAGGCTGTGATTAAAGCCACGAGCCACTGTGACCAGCCTACGCTGAGCATCTTTTCAGGGACAGCAGCCAAGAGGAAGAGTCCTGGAGACAAAGGAGATGTCATTTCTATGGACTGAAAATCTAAAAACCAGGTAGATAGAAACATACATGTGACTTTTTTGATTCTTATCTTCTTAGTATTTCAAGAAACTTTTCTTAGCATAACTAATCCAATTTCCCTTATCAATCGGTTTCCACAAGTTCCATCATGACAGCCAGTCCGTATTGCAAGTCCCAAATGAATGCTATGATCTACTACTGCATTTGGCAGTACTGCCTATCTTCCTCTTTCTCCCTAACTTCTCAGGGCAATTAGGTCTAAAATCACAGACTGGGCCAGACTCTGAGGGACTTGTAGGCAAGTGTAGTTCTTGTAAAGCTGCCTTATACAATAGTGCAATTTATAAACAAAGCAAGCATCTTTCTTTTCTAGAGACAATAGTGTAGTCCCACAGCCTTAACCTACTGTCAAGACAAAGTAGTAAAATTCTTAACATGGCTGGCCACACATGTTAGAGACCTCCAGAGTGAAAGCAGAGGGCTTCTTAATTCCCACCTTGAACATAAAAGCAACAAATAGCTACATTGTATAGCATATTAAAATGTTAATTGCGGTCCTTACAGCTAGTGTATGAAAGAAACTGCCTAGAATAATTTAAACATACTTTATTTGCTCAATATAAATAAATCTAACATTTTATTGCTTGTCAGCATTGCTTTATTAAATTTCACAGCAAACATTTCTGTGAGAACTTGCACAGAGATACCACACGTATGTCTATTAAAAAAAAATAGTGTGTCAGTGTTACCTGCATCACAATGCTAAAATTTACCACTCATCTATGTTAGTTTTCTCTTCAAGAATAATATTGTGTTTTTGTCATGGACTAATGGAAGTTAGCATATGTGTAAATTTAAGTGAAATATTATTTTATACCATAGTTTTCTAGTCTGCCGAGTTTTAGGAAAAAATTGATTTTGAAAACCATACACATGCAATGATGAAAACATGATTAATGTGCTTCTCAAATATTTTGTCTATAGGTTTTTATGACAAGAATTCTTTCAGAACAAAGATTTAAGAGTGTGTATCTTTAAAAATGGAACTAAATTTAATATTAAATTAACAGGTCATTTGTTGTTTAATGATGTAAAGTTCCAGTAAAAACCATGGCTCATGGAACCTTAAAATATACTTAACACAACATTTTGAAAGGTAGAAATCTTATTTTCCTTCATGGGCACTTAGAAATTATAGTTGAATGAGTTTGTGAATATAAATAGAACTTTTTCTCCTGACTAGAGGTGTTACCCTCCATCTGGCTAACTTCCCATTCAGGTAATTACACGGGGCCTTTTGAAATTACCCCTGAAGTTCTAATTAGACACAATCTTCTTAGCTTCCTGTTGTAAACTACTGCCTTGAATCTTGCTCTGAAGTGTGTTTCATATCCATGCCCACTACCCATCTTTTTGACTATTCTTGTGACTTTGCTAATTAATGCTCAAAATAACACTATGATCTAAAGGGGACGATATGAGTCCAAAGTCTTATTGTCAACTTCACTACTGACATTCCACTGGGGCCTGTGTGGTTAAACAACGTGAAAATGAAAGGGAAACAGTAAATGTTCGTTGACAACTGTGGTGTATACCATTAGGGATATTGCTTCTCTTCCCTGAATAATTCTCTAGCACCTATCAGGCCCTCTAGAAGAGGGAGCTTGGAACCAGATGCTGAATCACTTTGCAAGTGTGAATGATTATGTTATTAACAGTTCACTGTATAAGGATAACACCTGCAGCAGTAAATTATCTTAATCAGTTCAATAGAATATTTTAAAAATCGCCTCAATGAAGCACCAAACCCAAGAGAAAATTTCTCCTTGCAATAATGTGAGGAAATGGAATGAAATCATTAAATGTGCATGTTCTCAAATTCAAAATGGTTTCAGTGCGGTAATTTTCATGAGAGCTACTCAGTTGTAGATACAATATCCTGGAAGCTTATATGGAAATGTGTGGAAAAGTATAAAATCAGTACATAATCTTTTGTTGAAGTTGTTTTGAAATTATACTGATATACAGTTTAAATGGTGGCATTAAAGCAATTTGAAAGAGAGAGGACATACATATTTGTGTGCATAATATATACACATATATTCCCCAATACTACTGAAAATTTTCAGTAGTTAATTAAAAAAATAAAATAAATATTCAAATTAAAATACCAATTGCTATAAAATGAAATAATGGTCTTTTAATATATTTTCAATATAAGAAAACATTAATTTGCAAGATTCTATGTATCTCATAAACAAGATTAAAGAAAACTGCACTAAGAATAGACTTTCATCAGAATTATCACTCTTTGAGATCTTAAAAATTGTTTAAATGATAGTGTTCAGATAAGTGAGAACAAATTTTTTTAAAATCATTATTTTCAGTAACTGACTAGGTATGTATTGCTTTCAAATAATTTTTTTAATATATTCAAGTTTGGACAGTGAGGTTTCTATGTAACATTACTGACAAATAGATGTACCACAGAAGGAGCTGATTTAGCATCTAAACTCTTACAGGGATAATGAAATGAGAGACTGTGGAAAAAACATTTGATAGACTAATTCTTTTTCCAGAAATCTCATCTTTCTTGAAGATCTAAACTGCTAGCGGTCTTGATATTTTAATCAGTATGTGATAATTTTTCTTACTTTCAACTCGATAAAACAAAGGTCTATTTCTTAGTCTCCAAATGTTAGCATGATAAGTTTAAAAGTGTAGGAGACCTATGTGACAAGAAGAAAGTTGAAATTAAGGATGTAGGTTTTGAGAGGCTGGTACGAGGCTTCACAGTGTTATCACCAATAACATTCTGGTAAAGAAGTTGAGCCTATGAAAAATGAAAGGGTAAAATCTTCTAAGCTATATTATTTTTTCATCAAATGTTAGAAATGTGTTCTAGTTTCTTCTTCTGTTTTCTGAGTCCAGGATTCTAAAACCAGGACAAGAACTGGATGGTTACTCTGGTGATTTGGCACTCATTTTGTAAATATTTACAACATAAAATTTAGAGTTTCACATTTCAAGTTGACAATGCAACATGACACTTTCAAAAGTTCATACACATGGGATCAAGGCAAGCAATAAAAAAAATTTTTTTTGGAAGAAAGAAGATATGATTAAAGAAGATATGATTATAATGAATTAAATGCCTCCCAGTATCTGTATAAAGCAGGCCTTTAATTCATAATATTAAAATATCTAGACAGTTAAGGATCCTGTATTTCCATGGAGAAGGCACTCGCCTACTTGGGAGGCAGCATGATGTAGTGGAAATAACATAATTTAGAGGCTCATAGACCTGAATTCACATTCTAGCTCATGCACTTAATAGCACCATAAACTTGAGAAGTTATTTCTCTCATTTAAAAAACATCCACTTTGCAGTTTTTTGTGAGTACTGAATATGATGATAGAAAGTACCTTGCAGAATGCCAGCAGTAAAAAGCAACCAATGTGGTTCTCTTTATTAAAACTGAATTATTTTACTTCTTTGTTGGAGTTGACTCTATTTAGCAATCCCAGCAATGAATTAATATTTCTAAATAGCATATCTTTGTGACAGTAGCTTATATGATATTTAAAACACACCTTTTAATTAATATCTGCTTTTAATGGATATCTGTGTTTCCCTGACTTACTGTCTTATATAACAGCTTTTTTCTTTATTCTTTGCATTAATTTTTTTCATAGATGCTATCTATTTTTATTTATGTTATTACATACTGCCACCCCAACAAAGGATTGTTTCGAACAAAAAGGATAATCAAATGGCTTTACAAGATGATGAACTTTTTTAAGGGTAGAAATTATGTTGATGGTATTCATATTAAGTATGAAATAGTTACTGACTTGTTGAATGAATCAATAAGTGAATGAAAACATAAAATATTTGTGACTTGTACCATCAGTTTATTAGTCTAAGAATGTGACTCATTGATATATATGGTATACTGGGACAAATTAGGAGATCAAAATGACTAACTTTGATCTTAATATAATATGAAATTTTTAAAAATACATTAAAGTTGAAGGAGTATAATGTTCCATCCACCTTTAAGATTGTCTTCCAGCTGATATTGTTTTATATATTCACATTTCATACATGACATATAAATTCTCTATGAAAAGAAACTCTTTCAGCATAGATTGGCCAGGTATATGCTCTCCTTCTAAATTATAAGATACACAAGAGTCTAATTAACTTGAATATCAGCTAAAAGATTCAAAAACATCAAGTTTAGAACACTAAAAACTTCAGTTAATCTTAGTTGCTTTCAAAGATTACAATAGCAATAACAACAATAATAACTATAGTAACAACTAATTTGGGGAAATAAAATAAAGATGCAATGAAAGTGATGAAAAATAGAAAGTTATCTATCTGGAGGAAGATAATGAATAGTGAAGCATTTAAATTGTTACTGAATCAAAAGAAGTTTGGAACATATCTTCGACTTATCCCACTTGAGGCAAACTCCACTCTCTTAATCTTCCTTTAACCCCAGAAGGCTGATCCAAGTGTATTACATCATCATGAACCTGAGTCTTCTGGCTGAGTTCAGCCAATTGGGAATCTGGGCAGAAGATCAAAGGGAAGAAAGACAAGCAGTCAAATGTATTCTTTCTCCTTGCTCTTTGCTTTTGGGTTCATCTAGAATTGATTCTATCCTTTAGTAATGCCACTCCACTGTTGGACTCATGAAAAGATACACAAAGTCCTTACGGCCCAGGTAATGTCTCCTTCACTTCTTTGCTTTAAAGCTAGAAATAATGAGATTCCAATCTGCACCCTCTTATACAAATATTACAGTTTCATCTTTGTAAACAGCTTTTGGAAGAACAAAGCTCCATCATATGATCTTGATTTTAGAATATTGTAACTTTACTTTTGAACTTTCCCTGATAATGCAAATGCATTAAGTAAATTTATGCTTTTAAAAGAATAAAAAATTTAAGCCTGGTCACAAAAAAAGAAAATGAATGGCCAATTTTCAGAGCAGAGGAAAATGAAAGATTAAAAATATACAGGAAAGAAATGGAAAAAACATGGTAACTTTTAATATATGACAATAATATTATAGAATGTAATTAAACAAGAATCTTAATTCTGGTTATGTAGGCTGGTTTTATATTAAACTCACTTTTTACAGAGAAGACAAATGTAAAGTTGAACAATAAAAACAATAAAAATAAAACACAACATAACAAAACCTTTCATTCCTGAAATGTGTCAGGGGGCATTTGAAGTATGCAAACTGTAGAAAATACAGCTTTTGAAAAAGGGGACGTTTCCTAGGTGAGTTCCACATATATAGTCTTTCCTCTGACACACTTCCTAATTAGCAACAGTCCAGTTGGCATCTATGAAAAATAGTGTGGAGGCTTCTGAAAATATTAAAAATAGATATATCAGCAATTGTACTCCTAGGTATCTACCCAAAGAAAAAACATCAATTCAAAGGGATATATATGTACTCATATGTTCATTGCAGTACATTTTATAATACTCAAGTTACTCAAACAAGCTAAGTTTCCAATGACAGGTGAGTATATAAAGAAGTTTATAAACAAAGTGGGATACCACTCAGCTATAAAAAATATGAAATTGCCATGTGAGACAATAAGAATGAACTAAAGGAAATCATACTAAGTGAAAGAAGTCAGAAGGAGAAAGATAAATAGAGGATTTTATTTATATGTGCTTATAAAGAAGCAGAGCGGCAGGATAGACAAAACTAAGGCAAAATTAACCCTTGAAGTCTGACAGTAGAACTGAGGCTACCAGATGGGGAGATGAAAACAAATTGGCTTTGATTGTTTCATAAAGAAAGTCTGCCAGATTTTTCCACTGTAGTTTCTTCCCTTAGTAATTAATAGGTATCATTTTGAGAAAACATTATATCAGCTTAGATAAGAAAAGGGCGAGTCCTCTGGGATTCTAGACATAGCTCAAATGTTATGAGTAACTATAGCCAAAAGATATATTTAAAAAACATTAAATTTTAACTTAAAATTATATACTATATCATGTTTTAAAATGAAAAATATCATGATAATCACAACAAATATACATGGAAAAAATTCATCAATAAATATATATTCTCAAGTTGAATATAAAATATTAAAATATATCACCTACCAGAATGCCTAATACAATTGAAAAGTTGAAGCAAACAGATTAAAAATTCACAGCAGTGTCCAAGTAAAATAAAAGCAATAATTATATATAGAAGATAAAAAAAAGGGGGTTTGACTTAGCACATTTGATGATAATTACAGTCAATGTAAAATATTATATTATATATTATATAATTATAGTAATTAAGATACAATGACTTGGTAAAGAAAAAGATTCAGCTAACCTAAAGAATTGAGCATGAATAAAAATGAATAAATAAATATATCATAAAATCTATGCATTTAGGAGTACTTGTTTTATGACTGAGAAAGTATCCTAAATGATAAACTCACTAAAAATATTGAAGAAAACTCAAAAAACTATTTCAATTCATTAAAAAAAATTCCAGATATGTAGTTAGCTAAAATCACCAAAGTCAAAAAGATAAAACTATAAATATATTAGAATTTTATGTTGTAAAGTACCTTGGACATTAAATAAGATAAAAATAGCAAAAACCATGAAGAAAAATTATGTTACTATTTTAGAAATGCAGTAAGATTAAATTCACAACAAGAGACAACATCAGCCACAATGGGGAAGAAATATTTTCAAGTGCAATAAAATTGTTAAAGTATATGTTTATAAGTTATATTTTTAAAGGCTCACATTTAGAATATGTACAGTTGATAGAAAATGCAAACCTAAAACATATGTTAGAATACAATATTACTTTAATAATTATTTTAAAATTTATAACTAAAAAATAAAAATTTATTTAAAAATTAGCAAAAAGAAAAGTTCCTGACATGAATATCAAAAGGACAGATTACTTGAAATAAAATTGTGAGGCAAAGGATATGAAAGGAAATAAGAGAATGTTAAATTGGTATGCCTAATTAAAATATGAAGATGACAAACTCACTAGTAGAAAAATGCAAATTCAAATAATGAGAATTAATTTACATGTATCAGCTGGGTAAAATTATAAATTCTAACACAAAGTGTGTGGAAAGAGTGAAACTCATCTATTTTTAGAGTGAGAATACTTAGAACAACCAATTTGTAAAGAGAGTTGGCAATAGCTGGTAAATTTAACATGTACATATGTTATACTCTGTATGGGAGGTATAAATGTCCACCTCCCAATCTTTGGAATTCTGTAAATATGGCACTTTACATTGCTATCGGAAAATTGTAGTTGTGATTCAGGATCCTGATATGGGGAGATTATCCTGGGTTATCCTGGTGGGACCAATATAATCATGAGGGTCCTTGTAAATGAGAAGGGGAGGCTGGAAAATCAGACTAAAAGTGATGACAGAAGGAGAGATCAGAGTGTTTCAATTTCTGGCTTTAAAGATGGAAGTGGGCCACAAGCCAAGGAATGTGGGCTGCTTTCAAAAGATAGAAAAGGTAAGAATATGGATCTTTCCCTGGAACCTTGGTTTCAAAAGGATTGCAGCCCTGCCAACATCTTTGTTTTAGTCTAGTGGGGTGCATTTTAGACTTCTGACCTCTAGAGCAGCAAGATAAAAGATCTGTATTGCTTTGAATCACTAAGCTTGTGGTAACTTTCTTTTTTCACAGCAATAGAAAAATATAAGCTAGCATTTTCATTTCTAGATAGTTTCTTAAAGTATCTGAAGACATATGCAAGAATGTTCTTTGAAGTATGGTAATAGTAAAACCTTGGAACCAAACTCTCTCAGTAGGAAAACAAATTGCAGTTTATTTATATTTTATGCTATTGGGTGATACTTAAAAGAGTGAACTAGGTGAATAGTTTCAGCATGGACACATTTCAAAAATATATTACTGAGTGATTATGCAAGTGTGGTGACAATGGCAGTGTACGTGTTGATTTCTTATGACTGCAAATTTAACAACGAAGTTAGTGACTTAGAACAAAAAGTAATTATCTTACATTTCTAGAGCCAGGAGTCCAGATTTAAAATCATGTCATGGCAGGGCTATTTCTTCTGAAATCTCCATTTTAGAGAATTCATTTTCCACCCTTTTCTAGTTTCTAGAAGTTACCTGTATTCTTTGGTTTATGACCTACTCACTGAATGGTCACTTTTCTCTGTCTCTTTTTTTGGTCACACTTTCTTTTTCTATAGCCAACGCTCCAATTGCTTCTCTCTTATAAGGACATTGTTATTACATTCAGGTTTAACCTGGATAATCCAGAATAATTTCCCATCTCAGGATCTATAGGATTTAGCAAGGGGTAACAGTCATAACTGTGACTCTGGTGAAATGGGATGCAAATAGGGGCAGGTAGGTAGGATGAAGTGGTTGAGCTGATATACTGGAGGTCATCATGAAAGTGTTAAAGCAGTATATTAAGCCAAGGATAGGACAGTGACCATACTGGAATGATGAATTTCAGAGGACGAAGCTTCAGGAGATGCTAATGTCCAGGTGTGTTTTGTAACTAAGTGGACAAGCTGGTGGAAGTTGAGAGAGCAAGAAGCCTGAAAGAATATTGACTAGGTTGGCAGCACTGGCATTAAGTTTATTCTAATACAAGAAGATTGAATATAGACTAAAAGTATAATCCAGATATTAAAACTTAAAGTAAATCAGGCTAATAACAAGGACAATTCCTTGGTGAACTAAATAGATTGTGATGCATCCCTTGCTTAAAAAAAAAAAAGAAATTAAGACAAAAGGTGGTAGTTTTGAAGGACAAGACTACTAGTATATGTGTATTTGCATTGAATTTGAATTTCCTATGTAGTTGCTCTGTTCATTAGGCCAAATAGGTTACAATATTAGATGAATAAGCTGGAATTACAATTTATGGATAGTAATTTAAGCAGGGAATTTAAAATAAGTCAAGTAGATGGGACATATTATTTAAATAATCTCAGAAAACTTATATGTCACTGTATTTTGTAATGTCTGAAATGATTAGAATTTCATGTGGGTTTACAATTTGCATATCTTTTACATTTTACACACACACCTACAATTTTATACACATGCACAACTGATCATTGGTTTTTTTAATTCCCAAGTGCCATTTTATGATTATTTTGTTTCTATAGTGCTTAATAGAGGACAATGAACATAATAACATATTTCTCTTTCACTTACTAAATATGTAAATATCAAATTGCTTAAATCATTCTTTGATGGTTTTTAATATTAGTTTTTGTTAAAGTAATATTGGTTAGCAACATTGTATATAACTCAGAAATATAGAATCCCACTTCTTGAGTTGTATGTTACCACACCACACCCTCCACCATGACAGCCATAGCCCTTCACCATAGTCCATTGTACAACCTCCTATTTTTCCTCTCTACCCTCCCCATGACTGAATGGTACCCTCAGTTTTACAGTCAGACTTTTAGAGTTTATTTTTGGTTTGATTTTATCTGATTCTTTATTTTTCCCAGTTCCACATCTGAACAAAATCATGGAGATATGTCTTTCTCCTTCTGGTTTATTTTACTTGCTTACTCCCTTCCACTTCCATGTATTTCATGGCAAAATGTAAGATTTTATCGTGGTTTTTTTTTTTTTTTCATAGCTGAGTTATATTCCTCTGTCTGTGTGTGTGTGTGTGTTTGTGTGTGTGTGTGTGTGTGTTCTAGAGTCAGAAATCCAGGTTTAAAATCATGTCATGGCAGGGTTGTTTCCTCTGAAATCACCATTTTATATACCATATATTTTTTATTCAGTCCTCTGTCCTTGAACACTTAGTTTGTTTCTAAACTTGGCTACTGTAAGATGCTATGACAGTAGAAGCACATTTATCTTTTTCAAATTAGTGTGTTTACAATCTTCAGGTTGATACGTAGGAATAGAACTTTTGGAATATATGATAGATCTAATTTTAACATCGAGAAAACTTTTGAGGATTTGAATGGAAATAATAGTTGGCGCTACTATATTTTGACATTATTAAAGTTGTCTCTATTCACTCATCTTAAGAAGTAATTTCTGATTCAGTTGGCATTTATTTATTTTCTAAATATTCTATCTTTTACTCTCTTGCTCTTGTAACTTATGTATGTATTTTCTACTAGTGATGGGTTATATATACACTGGTAGAATAAAGAAGTCAGGCAGAATAAAGAAGTACAACAAAATGATTTACTTTTGGTTTAGAAATTTATTCTCAAACTAATTGTTTCTTCATGTATGAGACTGAGCCCTGACTGTAGACTGAGTAAATAAGAACATGTTTGAATGTCTACAAGCATGAGAATTAATATAATCAATTTTCACACTGTATCCTAAAGTAATGTACATGGAAAAGCAATGGACTTAAAATCAGAAAAACCTGCTTTTAAGTTTTACTCTGTCTTATTCATATGTCTTTTGCAAATTTCTGTTGTTCTCTAAAATTCAGGGTTTTTTTTCACCTGGGAGATGAAGATAATGAAGTATAAGATGTTAAATGGTGTTGTTTATGAATGCTTGACATGTTAGAATTAAGTAGGAACTATAATTCAGTGTGATCAGTTGTATGACAATCTACTAAGTAAGGTAGATTTAAGATCGTAATTCCTACAATAGCTGTTACATTCTTGGTAAAAATAGATTAATACACTCAAAAATTTTATTCACTTAATTTAAAGTATATCGAGAGAAAAATGAACATGAAACTCAAGCAGTCAAATAATACAAGAAAACTGTCACTCATTTGGGGTTTTTTTAATTTATGACGATTGATTTGCCTTTGGTATTTAGTTACCAAGTCCCTCAAAGTTCTCAGAAAATTTCACACCTATGATGAAAATCCTAAAGTTTTAATAATTATTTGGTTATTAAAACACCAGTCACTCAACAAGGGAAAGAGAAAGATGGATCAGTAAACCTCTCCTCTCATGAGTGCTTTAAAATAAGCCAATCACAGAGTTTCTCAATGTCTTCTGCTAGTGACAGAGGTAATTGTTGATCTGGATGTTCTTACAAAATACTACCTTTCCTTATTAGTCCAGTTCTTTTTTACACCCTTTGGCCAAATATAGATCTGTTCTTCATTTGGGGTCTGCTGCATGGGAATGCTTAGCATTGGAAACAAATCACTTGAAATGGTACCTTTAAGAGAAACTAAATATAAAAACCTGAATTTCTAGGTCAGTTGTCTGAAGATCACTACATTTTATTTTTCAAAATCAAGATGTCCTTGTAGGCATGTTGTGATTCTGGAATCTATGTAGAGAACAGATGTTAAAATACACAGCTAGGGGTGGGTGGGGAAAAATAAAATAAAATACACAGCTATATGTCACACAATTTCACAAGAAAATGGATATATATATATATATAAATGATCTTTAATCTGACATTTAATATAACATTAAATATTTAATATGACTTAGCTAAAGAATACTGTTCCATGCCTAAATCTGAAAATCAGCATTCAGACTTCAAAGTATGAGTTTGCAGTAGAGATCCTGTGATTTTATTAGTTTTTTGTCTTACCAGGCTTCCCATTTGTGTCAGAAGTTTGGTCTTCCTGTTAGGCTAATGGGAAACCAGGTCTGATTCTTCTCCTGCCTGATGTCATCCAGATACAGTACATGCTCTGTGTTCCCCAGGTGGAGGAAGGCATGTTGGAGGAAACCTAGCTTGGCACTTTGACTGTGTGGATTTAATTAGGCTATACATTGTGTAGAGGTTTCAGCAGTACAAATAGTTTATTCGCTCATTTACACAGGATGTTGCTGTCTAAAGGAAAGGAAAAACACTTCATTTAATAATCAATGTTATTCATTAAAATTGGGAGGGAGGGCACAGATTACAATAGATTAGTTGCTGGATGAAAAATTATCCATGTGAAGCATGCCTCTGATTGACTTGGAGTCTACATTATCATTTATAATAGTTTTAAGTTACTAAAAGACTTATGAGCTGAATTTCAGAGTTCAAATATTATATCTTTCACATCCAGTTCAGTTTTAGGGACCCTTAATTTTTAGGTTGTAATGGCAATGGGAATAGGAAAGAGAAATATTAGGAGGCCCACTGGGCAGACACTCAAAGGATTAGGGTGCTATTCTCCCAATTCATCTTGCAACCTTGTGATATTTAATTTTTTATAAAATTTCATCAGTTGTGGTGCTTAGGACAAGTCATTCTACTTTCTTGAGCTTATTTCTACATTTTAAAAGGAAAATCCTTACATCCACCTTCTAGAATTGTGTGAGTATCTGAAACGGAGTAGCTACCATTATACAGGTGACTAACTACAATTATAAGTACTGCAATTATGTTTTACTTTAATGAGTTTCGTGTGTCTATAGCTACTTCATAGTTGCATAAAAGTACTGCAGGTCACAGAAACATTTACATTGGAGTGTTATTTCAGTATGCAGCCACCTAATTTAACAATCTGTTCTATCAGATTCTTCTTTCTTAAATTTATAGAATTGGTTGATGGAGAAATAGAAAAAAATAATACTAAGTGATTATGGTATCTTGGTTAAAGTTTTCTTCTCAGCACAAGTTCTAGGTATTGCACATAACTAGGAAATTTATTAAAAGTAGGAGTTAATTGAATGATTCATTGAGCACCTGGGTACAGTTTGTTCTTTTCCTGTTATATGTTAGGAAAATAATCTAATATTAGAGCAATACAGCTCTTTAGAGGATATACTAAAAATGTAGTTCTTGTTTTTGAAGTTAAATGTAGCTGATACCTGCTGACATTTGTTACTCAAAAAGATAATTTTGTATCTTCTCCTTACCCTTCCCATTTCTCAGCTTTAAACACTTTATTTTTTTAGATGCATTTGGACTCATGGGAAAAAAAGATAGCAGATTAAAAGCATGTGATTTTCCTAAAGCTAACATATTATATGCCTTTAGAGTAATTAAATTATGATCTTTGACTTTTTCAATATGGACTATCAAATTTGGTGCATTTAGAGCTTTCAGTAGATCTTTGAATGTTATAGCTAACATTTCACTATTTTCCCACCTGGAAACCTACCTATCTCAAAAGAGAAAAATATGCTTTCTCACTTTAGTTGTTGAAGAGCATCTTCATATGTTTTATCAGTAAAACAAAACATACACATTGTGAAAAGGACAAAACATGCAGAGTGTGAAAAGAAATCATGTAGCTTACATAGGCACATATTTTTACATATTTGTTTCTAAATGTACAAACAGGATCTGCTCTACAAAATGCTCAAGGATAGTATTTGTTTCAAATTTATGTAATCATCCATGTTGCAAGATGGTATTCAAAAGCTTAAAGATGTGTTAAGCTTAAAGTTGTGTTATGCTTGTCTCTGTCTAACAATCTCTCTCTGTGCACCAGTAAGCAGCAGAGATGAAAAGCATACTCAACATCAAAATATATAGTAAATGCAAAAATGTCTTTGTTTTTAAAAAGCATTATCATAACTGAAATATAAGCTCCAGTAAGGAGGAAACATTTTGGGAAAGAGAAAAATTCTACTAAAGTTCAAGTTTTTTAGAGCTTAGAGTTTATAAGCCGATTGTCAGGTATGACAGTAGCAAACAGTAACTTGAATTCTGTTATTTATATAGAACCTTTAATAGAATTCCCAACATTTCTCTCTCATATATTCACGTTCAATGGTCCTTTGGCAGGCTGGATCATGCACTGGTAGTTTTAATGACAAGCATCACCCTTCAACACATGGTTATCTGAATTCTGAACCAGAGCTCACAGAAAAGAAATGTGTGTGTCTGGAAATATCAAGCCTCACTAGAAGAGTGGCTGGCATAGCCTCCCACCAGTAATCAAACCCAAGGGGAGGGAGGGAAGAAGAAAGGGAGGGGGGGGGAAGAAAAGGAGGAGAGGAAGGAGAATGAGGAGGGGAGGGAAGAGGAGAAGGGAAGGAAGAAGGGGAGGAGGAGAAGGAAGAAGAGAGAGGGGAAGAGGAGGGGGAAGAAACATAGGAGGAAAGCACCTTGGACTCCAATTTTTTGTTTATTACTAAGACTCCATTCAGCATACTAACTTTTAACATAAATGTGCTTCTTGTGATGATTAAGAGTTCTCCAAAGATAGAGATTATTCTGAAATAATGAAACTTTTTAGCCTGACTGAGGAAGACTGAATTATCTTCTATTAGGAAACTTTTTTCCTGGGTTCTTAAAGGTGTTAGATAAGGTCACAATTAACACATTTTCTGTCCTAAGCTGAGTGAGATAAAAATCAAACACCCAATGGAGGAACATAGATGGTATGTACTGATAAAGCAAAGTATTCCCCAGGTAATTTAGAGCTATGGTGGGAATGTACTGCCTTGGTACTTGTGCTGACCACTTTTTCCTGGCAGACGTAACTATGGATTAATGAACGTCTTGCTCAATTTTGGAAAAGTCTTCTGATAGTATGGTTACTACAAGAAATTGCAAAGATTGCTTAAAATCAAAGGCCCAGGCAACGTGAAAGCTTTTTTGTTGTTTATTTATTTATTTATTTGAGACTAGGTCTCTCTATGCCTGGGGTAATCCTGATCCTGCGAACCCAAGCAATCCCCATCCTCAGCATCCAAGGTAGCTGGGATTACAGCTGCCTGCCACCACACTCAGCTCCAGGTCTCACTGTGTTGCCTGGGGTACTCTTGAACCCATAAACTCAAGTGATTCCGGGCCTCTTGCCTTCCAAGAGCTTGGATTATAGGTGCATGCTACCACATCCAGTTTGTGAAAGATCTTTAACCTAGACTAGTTGACAAGGTGAAAAGGAAGAGCTAGTTGACAGAATAAAATATTAAAACCCTCCATCCCCCCAAATGCTAGAACTTATAAATAAATTAAGCAAAGTTAAGAAAAATTTAAAAAACACCCCCAAAATCTGTTGTTTCTATACATTAGCAATAAACTACTGGAAAAAGAAATTTAGAAACCAACCACATTCATAGCTGCATCAAAAACAGTAAAATACCTAGAAATAAATTTAACCCAGGAGGTGAAATACCTATACACCAAAAAGAATTAGGCATAAGTCAGTGAGATTGAAGACACACTTAAACAAAAACTACAAAGAACTAATGAAATGACATTCCTGCTTATGTATTAGAAGAAATATTACTATTAAAACATCCATACTATCCAAAACAATCTAGATTCAGTGCATTTTACACCCAAATCCCAATGCATTTTTTCACAGAAACAGAAAAAAAATTCTGAAATTTATAGTATACCATAAAAAGACCCCAAATAGCCAAAGAAATCTTGAGTAAAATGTTGAAGACTGGAGGCATCATAATGACTGATTTTAAGTTATATTACAAACCTATTGTACCAAAATAGCAAGTTATTAATATAAAAACAAACAGAAAAAAGAAATAGGATAGCTAGCACAGAAATAAATACATGTTTGGTCAATGAATTCACAGCAAAGGAGCTAAGTATCTACAATGGAGAAATCACAGTCTCTTTAATAAATGGTAAAGGAAAGAGTAGACCACTACATGAAAAAGAGTGAAACAGGGTTACTATCTTAGATAATAACAAAAATTAACTCAAAATAGATTAAAAACTTGAATGTGGATCCCAAAGTCAAAAACATAGTTATAAGCTATTTGACTTGGGTCTTGATGATAATCATTTGAAATTGACATCAAAAGAAAGGCAACAAAAGTAAAACTAAACAAGTTTCTGCACAGCAGAGGAAACTAGCAACATAATGAAAAAAAATTATCAGATGGAAAATATATTTGCAAATCAAAAATTAATATCCAATATGTTTTCTAAACTCACACAACTCAAAAAAAATCAATTTAATTTAAAAATTGCTAGAGAATGAGAATAGATCAGTTTTGCAAAAAAGGCATAAATATGGCAAGAAGTACATAAAAAGTTGCTCCCTGTTGCTGATCACCAGGAAAGGACAATTCAAAACCACAATGAGATGTTGCATCATACCCATTAGACTGGCTATTATCAAAAAGATAAAAAAAGAATGTGGAGAAATGGAACTCCTTCTGCATTGTTGGTGGGAGTATAAATTGGTACAGCCACTATGGAAGACAGTGTGAAGATTTTCCAAAAATTAATAGGTTTGGGAAGACAATTTTTTAAAAAATTTAAAATTTTATTAGAGAAAACAGAAAGTAATCATCCTGAGAGAACATTGGTGAGTAGGTAGCATTCTAAACAAAGTCTGATAAACTGTAAACAAAACCTATTGCACAGAACCTTTGAGGTAAGAGTAATATTTACATTTTTCAATGACTACAAAAAAGAGAGAAAAGCTAAAACAGATACAATATGCTCACAAAGCTTAACATTTATCTCTCCTTAGACAAAATGTATCAGTTTTTATTCCATATCAAATCAAATTACATACTTCAGTATTTTAAAATTCTCACTTAATGCTATTTAACTGCAAATCTATACATAACAAAACTGAAAATAAGAAAACTATGAATAATTTTCCCATAAAAGTAACTTACTAGTGTACATTCTAAATGATTCCATTTCTGTGAATTCAAAAACAAAGCTAAGTTATGATGACAGAATTCAGATCATAGGTGACCTGTGGAGTTTTTTTTTTTTGTTTTTTTGTTTTTTTTTTTTTTTTTGAGGCTATGTCTAGCTATTTTTTTGCCCATGGAACTGCAGGTTCTCATTGCCCGGGGTACCACAGATTCAAGCAATCCCCAACCTCAGCTTCCCAGGTAGCTGAGGTTACAAAGGCGCGCAACACCACACCCAGCTATTTTTTTGGAACTAGGTCTCACTATGGGCCCCAGGTAGGACTCGAACTGCGATCCCTAGCCCCGGCCGCTTCATAGGCTGACGCTTACAGGCATGAGGCACCATGCCCAGCCCTGACCTTTGGAGAGTATTAACAAGGAAACTCCATGAATGAATTTCTTAGGAAGATGGAAATGTTTCATATTTTAAGTCGTGGTTACAAAAGGGTATATACACGTTTGAAATTTAACTGACTGTCCAAGTGAGACATACAATTTATTGAAAATGTATAGAAAAATATAAATATAAATTAATAATAATATATATATATATATTTAGTACTTAGAAGCATGCACTTTTCGTAGCCATGTTATCAGGTAGGAAGAGAGAAGAGACTTTTAAAACTATTGCCAATAACTCAAAAATCCTCTTATTCCAGCTTTTTACTCTAAATGCAGGCTCAGGAAAGTAGCACCTTGCATTTTCACTGACCACCTACCCACCTACTATTGTTATGCAAATGTAGTTCACCAGCTTCTCTCAGCTTTCTCCCAGTCTGACTGCAGGAAGAAAAAAAAAGTTAGAACTGCAATTTGCACCTTACTAACTTGTCTCAACTTACCCTTTACAGCTCCTGCAGTCTAAAGACATTCAAACTTGTGGGTTCTTTCTGGCATCCCCAGCCTTTTCGCTAAAATTTCAAACCAGAACAAGACTCTTAAAGTGCAGACGAATATTTATTATTAAACAAAGTAAATTCCTATTTGCTACAGAAAGAAACATGTAAGAAAAACTCCGATTACTCCCACATTGTCCAAAACCTTTCACAACATTGTCCAAAGTCCTTTCCCCAGATTGTCCAAAACCCTCAGTTCTTTAGTCCTGTTAACCTCACCACTTGTTCAGTCCTTCAGAGTTCATTTACACGTGCTCCAAGAATAGACATCTTTCTTTGACATTCCCCAGCTCTTCCCAAGCAGACAGTCGAGAGCGTGCTCCTTGTCCTCCTCCAGGTAATAGAAAGAAACTCCACAGTACAGGAACCAGCAAAGTTCGTTTTCTTCTCAGGCCTGGCTCACACGGCCTCTCTAGAAATATTCAAGTCAAACTCAGCAAGACAAACTCCAACACGGGTTCAACTCTCCAACCTTTTTAGCTTTCAGCAAGCACATTCAGCTTATGCTATTGAAAGTCGTTAAGTTACCATCCTGGGTCAAAGCCCTGGGCCTGAGGCCCCACTCATTGTTTCCATCTTACCTTCCAAAATGGTTGACTCCTCCTCTTTGTTCCAACTCTCCTTACATATCCTTATTTCCTTTTTCTGCACTTCCGAGAAACATCTTGTAAGTTATCTCACATTACAGAAGAAAAAACCTGTCTTTCTTTTTCCTCCTCCATGTATCTTTTTGAAAAGAAATTCTAATTAAATCCATTCTTAAATCTAGCATGTCCTTCTTGAAATTTGCAATTCTGAAACAAGAGACAATGGCACCCAGGGAGTAGGCACCCCCTATTAGACAAACATAAAACAGAAGAAAAAGAGGAAACTTACCACTCACAAAAGGAAAATGTAAAGATTATTTATAAAGTAATATCATTTATTTATTTAAAATAATTTACATATATATATATTTCACCCACCACCTCCCCTCCCTATTCACCCCCACCCCCATCACTCCATTGTGTATTTTGGTTTGGTTGTTAGCTTGTTTTGATTTTTCCTCCTGGACTTTTGTTATTCCTATATCCCATATATTAGTGAAACCATTTAAAACTAATATCATTTAAAATGATGATAGATTTCTCTACAAATTGAAGTCAGAAAACAGTAGAATAGTATTTTTAAAATACTGACAGAAAATAAATGTCAGCCTAAAATTTTATAATTACAATATTTCCATTGAAAAATAGAAACATAATAAAACAGTTTTCAGGAAACATAAGAAAGCTTTGTATATATTGTATACCCTCAATGTGAGAGCTACTAGAGAGCATGCTTCAAGAAAAAGAAAATACAGTCTTAAAAAAAGAAATGAGATGAAAGAAACAATATGGAAGTAGGAAATAGATAAACATAGAGATATCTATAATATTTACTGTAAAACAAAGATAGCATAATATAAATTGTTAATTTAGAGCTGTTTAAAAGTAAGTGGGCTTGAAAGAGGTAGATCATATAGTTTATATACAAATTCATTTCACTATGCTTATATTTGTATGCTGTGCTCTATGTAGATTGCATTCAATTTTTAAAATACTCCTAGAATTCCAACTCTCCTGTCACACTGTCATTAATTTAAAGAAAAGAACCTTCATTGTTTTGATGACTTCCTATTCACCCTGGTGGTAAGGGAGGGACTCCTAACCTGGGTTATGGGGATAACTGAATACACAACACCTTATCTTGGATACAGGATGCCAAGTGTAGTTTAGAGAAGAGTCCAGGGAAGCGGATAGCACAATCATGCAGATGACACAGGGTGAACAAGAGGGGGCAACTGGAGGAAGATTTTATAGTATCAAGAGATTTGGGTGGCTATGGTTCCTGTGGGAGGGAGTGATTGGCTTTCTCGATAAATCTGTGGGATGACAGGAAACTAAAACTCACTTCTTAGGATAAGTCAGAATTGTGACTAAGGGCCGGGCACGGTGGCTCGTGCTTGTAAGCTTCAGCCTATGAAG
>PVHY01022071.1:0-22939 GCA_004024945.1 Uropsilus gracilis
AGCGGGGACCACTGGGCTCCAACCCCATAGGAGCACACGTACAGCCCCGCGTGGTCGGTGGTCATCTCTGTGATGTTCCAGGCCTTGGAGCTCACAGACCCTGTGCGTCCCGTCCTGGCCATGGACTGACTGCTTTCCTGTTGAAAGATGTGGTAGGCGGCAGCCTCCGGGGGCCCCTGGCACAGGATGGTCACTGGAGTCTGCTGTTGTACCACAGGTCCTGGCAGAGCTGTGATGCTTGGTCGGGGAAGGGCTCCTAGAAGAAGAGGAGCTGGCCAGGGACTGCAGGGACCCTGTATCCACCCCCCCTCTTCCTCCATAATCCCTAGAGGCACAGGCCCCCTGACAAGTGCATCCTCTCAGCTGCCACCACCACTTCCTCGGAGCCATCAAGCGATACTCACCCGCCCGCTGCATTGTGCTCCGGGGCAGACACAGCCCTGGGGGGAGACAAGGGGAGAGCGGTAGGGCAGCCCTCAGCCACCTGCCCCCCAGCCTTCCACACACACCCTCCTTCCCTCCCGACTCACCAAGACAGAGCAGGGTGGGGAGAACGGGGTTCATGGTGCTGCGTCTGAACAGCCTCTGCTTGAAGGAGGAAGCACCGTTGGAAACAGCGAGTCCGCAGATAGATGAGGGCTGGCCGAGGTCCTCACCTCAGTGAGGCTGCATGCCCTCGGCCTACTTCCTCCTGCCGGGGCTGCAGAGGGCCTGGCCTCAGGAAGTCGTTCACCATCTGAGCTTCCAACGGGGCTACTGTGAATGGACGCTGCTCTGTCCCGCAGCTCTGGGAGCGCCTTAAACCTGTTTAAAAGACAAGAAAGGGGAGACCCTTAGGCCGCGCCAAGGGGAGTTATTCTGTCTTAGATCTGTAGGTCCCTCTGAAGCATGCATTTCTGCCTTCCTCAGGCTTACCTCCCTTCCCTCAGGCAGGAATAGGGGTGATATGGCCCCCAGGCTACCAACACCTGGCCTGGTTGCCTCCAGATTGGACCCTGGTTTCTCTTGACCGCAGTGACCTCTGAGGATCCCACCAGCCCAGGGATATTGGAGGGCCCGAGTGAGGTGCTCTCAGTGGGGATCCTGCCGCTTTGTTCAGCCGTCACGCAGCGGAGCATGGGTGAGGAAGGACCCTGCCGCTAGGGGCATCCATCTTGTTGCTTCGTTAAAATCCTGTGTTCGCGCGCCCACAGGGGGCCCCTGTCCACAGATCTGAAATGGCCCCATCAGTGACCCTCCGTGGGTGTTTCCTGCGGAAGGAGCCGTGGTGGATGTTCACACGTCATCCTCACAACTTCAGTCATGGCACAATGGCCCAAAATGAGTTCATTGTCCCCGGATGCACCCCACCCTTGCATCTGTGGGCTACGCAGAGCTGCTCGGCCTCACCTTGTGCAAACGACCCAGCGTCTTCATGGGAGAGCAGGTCCTTGTGCTCCCCGCCTTGGTCATGCCTGGGCTCGGGGAACCAGGTGAGAGGGTGGGTTGGACATGTCTGTGCTGAGAAGAAGGGATTCCCCAGGACTGAGAAGATGATTGAAAATTCCAGAACTGAAGTGAGGCTACTAGGACAAAAGTGGCTCCAGCGGGTTTTCCTCTGTCTGACATGAGGGAAACTCTGTGTCTGTCTGTCTGTCTGACTGGCCCCCTGTCACCAACCTGTCATCTATCAGTTCTATCTATTTAGCAATTATCTGCCTATTTATGCATCTATCCTCTACTTATCTATCATCTATCAATCATTTCACCTATCAACTATCCATTAACTATCCACCTATCCATCCATCCACCCACCCATCTTTCCACCATCCATCCAACCATCATCCATTCATCCATCCATCCAACCGTCCATCCATCCATCCATCCATCCATCCATCCATCCATCCATCCATCCATCCATCCAACTGCCCACCCATCCAATTCCATCTGCCCATCCATCCATCTACTCATACACCAACCCATTAACCCAACCACCATGTATCCTAGCAGAGCATCAGAAGGGAACCCTTGAGCGTAGCATCACTATTCTGGAACCGCTTCCAGGCTTATTAGTGTTGGAGGGTAACCCCTAGACACAAAATGAGTCAAAGTTCTGTTTAAATCTCAACAGTTTATTAGCTGGACTGAGACTGTCCCTCATTCAAGGGAGCAGTCCTGAGCAAGACTTAACAGGGGTTTATAAAGACACAAACTGCATCTGGGTAGCTACAGTGGCCAAAGTGAGTGGGGGGATACAGAAGCAGAAACAAGCCTTTAGGAACAAGGGAAGCTCTGGAACCATCACCCTGGTCTCCATGTCCTAGTTCTGTGGAGGAACGTGACAAATGACTTCTTGACGAAATCACTCTTCTGTGCTTTCCCCCGGAAAAGCGCTGCGGTGACTGAGCTGGCGATGGGCAGTGAGGAGTGTGTCCTTGGTTTCTTGGTTGGGTGGGTGTTCAGAGGGGCTGGGAGCTGGGTCACAGGAGAGAGGATGCTGGGTGCCTGGATGTGCGCTGGGGGAGGGGCCCAGAGTGGAGGCAGGCAGAGAGGAGGCACAGGAAAAGGGGAAAAGAAGCCCGGACCAGAAGCTGGAGACAAGGACACAGGTCTGGGGCCACATTCCAGACATCTGCTCCGGGGACCAGACAAGGAGGAGGGTGTTGGCTCGACACCAGTGGGTTTATTCCACTTGCTGCACGCTCGGTGGACGTGAACCGATCCCTGATCTGGGGTCGCTTTCCCAGGGCATTGCTGCTCTGAGACCCCAGCACTCAGCTGCCCTTGGGGCCCTAGCATGCCCCTATTAACAAGTGGGGCTGTTGAGAGCCCACCGGAGAGCACCTTCTGGCTGTGCCAGGCCTCAGTCACCACAACCACCAGGACCAGGAGCACCAGGCCGGCCAGGCCCAGCCGGACTCGAAACTCGGTGCAGGGAACTGAGGCCACAGGCTCTGAGGGGAAGAACGGAGGTACAGTCACCCCAAGGCCACTCTGCACTTGTGCAGGGACCCCAGCTCCTCCATGGCCCAGCCCGGCCCTAGGGGTAACGGCTCTTACCTGTCTTCTGGGGGGCTGTGTTGTTACCTCCGTGGGTCATTGGGATGAGAAGAGGTGAGGACTGGCTGCTCCATTTCCTGCCTGGCCATCCTGGGGTCCCTCTGTGATGGCTGCTCTCTGGCACCAGGGGCCTGTGTCTTCCCAGAAGCCTCCCTCTGGCTCAGGACTTTGACCCCAGGTGGCCTCCAGCGCATTAGTGAGTTCACGGGTTCCATTCCAGGCTCTGTTAATAGTCACCCAGGAGGTGCCTCCCCTGGGGGTCTTGGAAGGTCTCCTTAGATTGTTAAATGACACGAGGTTGTTATTCCAGCAAGAGACCACCTTCCGGTCAGCGACTGTGCTCTGAGGTCATGTACGCTGGTACACATGGTGTCTGTACCCCCTCAGGAACACGGTCATGGTGTCTCTCAGGATGTGCCCCTGCATCCAGGTGGGTGACGCGTTGGGCAGACTCCTTCTTTGGTCTTGGACCAGACCCAGCACCCCTGCGGCTCCAAGACGAGTTTGTAGAGGACAGGAAACCCGCACCCCCTCCTGGAGAGCTCTGTGTTATGAGTTGGAGCTGACTCTTCTTGGATTCTGGTCCATTCAGCTCAGAGCTGACACTGCTGGACTCATGGGGTTCACCTTGGGAGAACGGGATGCTTCCCCCCGTCTGTCACTTTATTTCCTGCCATGATTTTTTAGACCTTGGCTGTTGTCTGTCCAGCTTTGGTCTGAATCATTGATGCAGCCAGTGTCTGAGTCCTGACTGACACCTGAGTCCTTGGCAGCCCGGCCTTGACCGGCACTAACATCCATTCAAAGGCGACATGGGACTGTGTCTGGCCCATAACAGCCTTAGGGATGGTGGGGGAAGCGTCTGTGTGAGGGTTGGCAGTACCCCAAGTGCCAACTGCAGATGCTGCTGTGAGTGCCTGCTGAGGGGTGTGTGTGTGTGTGTGTGTGTGCGCGCGCGCGCACTTGCCTATAAGCCTTTACAACGAGTTGGCCTGAGTGCAGATGGTGGAGGCAGGAGGCACCTGGTATTGGAAGCAGCAACCTCTTCGTGGGCCGTGGCTCTCTCCCCACGACCGTCTCTGTGCATCTCTCTGGCTGCTCGTCCTCCTAGACTGCAGTGCTGAATCCCATCGCCGCCGGCTTAAGCTTCCTCTGTGAGGCCCTGAAGGAACCAGGCTGTTGAGATGCCTCGGGTGCATGCTATTGTTCTTCTAAAGAGTGTTTCTTAGTGTCTTGAGTCTCTGAGGTGTTTTGGATGCTGATCAATAGCGTCACTCCTGTGACTGTCTTAACAGTGACCAACACTTCGAAGAAAGCAAATTCAGGCAATGGGGGTCTTAAAGTAGTGGGGTGCATAGGTGATGGCTTCCCATGAGGTGAACCTCAGGGGGACACGCAGGTGTGGGTGGGGGATCCTGGAATTAGGTGACTGGGGTTTGCACCAGCTTGGCTCTCAGGAACTAGGGAGCGATGCCAGCCCTAGGAAGTGCCATGGCACCGCCAATAGGCTGGTGAGCTCCTTCTCGCTTTTCTACCCAAGTCTCTACCCAGCGCATCCTGCTGAGACTGCTTGACAACCAGACCCTTACGGGAGAAGCCCTGGGTGATGTCAGCATGTCCTTGTCTGGAAGAGGCCCGAGAGGACATGAGAACACAGGGTCCTTTCGTTTCCTATCTTGGCTGTACTTGGGGGAACCCCTAAAGTCCTTGATGGACCCTCCCCCAATTCAGCTGATTCAGTACAGAGAGTCAGAGGCAGGCCTTGGAATCTTGAATGGTATTCCAGATCATTCCAACCTTTAGTCCAATGTCAGCTTTTCTGATTCAGAGGTCAGATCCCCTAATTCCAAAATTGGGACTCCCCTTTCTGGACCTCTGTACGAGGACACAGGACCCAAGGAGCAGGCATGGACAGGGGCTCTGGTGTCAGTGGGCTTCAGATCCCACCCGATACACACTCAGCATCCTGACATTCCACTTGTCCTTACAAAATGGTGGCCATAGGTCTGCCTGCTGCCTCTCTGGGTGACTTACCCTGCCCTGCCTGTTTGGTTCTGGTGGTCTGCTACAACACGGCCACCAGGGAAGCCCGGTGAGGAACATACATCCGGCTCCCTGTCTCTTCACTGCTAGGGCTTTAGTGGTAAAGGTCTGCCTGGTGCCAGGATTGTTTCAGTAAGCATGTACCCTTCCTTCGCAGGCTGTGGGGTTGCTCCATCACCACCTCCTGCTGTCTGCACCACGCATCTACCCTCTCCAGCAATCAGAAACTGGAAATGCTGGACCTGGGGCAGAAAGACCTGAGGCTGAGGGGTGTGACAGCACTCGTCAAGGCTTTAAAACAAGGTAGTGGCCCCTTGAAGACACTCAGGTATGGGCATTGACTCATGGTGAACTTCCTAAGAGGATGGTGCTGCTGGTGGTGTTTTTTCATTTTTATTTTCAAACCAGAGGGAGCACGTTTTATAAGAATCCAAGTTGTCTTTCACTAGCATCCTTTTTACTGTTGGGCATTTTTAATCAGCTGCTCCTGTGAAAAGCTCTCATCTTTGATTTGAGTGTAGGTGACACTGCAGAACACTCAGCAATAGTAGGGGATAGCTAAGACTGGGCTGGAGAATATGCACACACCATCATCACCATCACCATCACCATCACCACCTCTGACGAAGAATAAGAATAGTAGTTCCCACTTCCGTGACCCTTTTCACCAAAGAACGGCACTATCATTGTCTTGGCAACATGTATCTAAATGTCAGGTTCTGGAGCACGGAAGGGCACACTCTCTGCAGAGGACAAGGAAATCCGCATCTTGGATTTTGTCTCTGATGCTCTGCGCTGTAGGTTGGATGCAGCCATCTTCAGTATGAAGATGAGTGGGAAGGGCTATGTGCCAATAAAACTTTATTTATAAAAACAGGGGCTGGGACCATGTGGCTCTAGGCTGTGGGACCCTTACCCTTGTCCCTTACAAGCCTTGTCCATGTCTATATCACCGTTGTTTCCAGATGGCAGGGAACTGGCTTGGTGCTGAGGTGTCCTGTTGATTGCCGGGAGCACCAGGGTTATATCTATATTTGAAGACTCACGGAAAGCCCCACAGTCATATTTGGTCAAGGAATGTAGCATTCAGAGTTTAGTGAGCTGTGTGCACCTGGTCTCTGACAAGGGTGTATTGGTTGTTGCTGTGACACCCTTTCCAGCTGGGTTGAGGTTTTGGGAGATACAGCTCAGAACTGGAAGGGTGAGTCCTGTGCTGCTGCTCCCTCTCTTGTTCCTCAGCTACCACCCCCTCCAACACCCCTCTTCCACATCAAAGGGGGTGAGTGGGGACCACACCACATCTAAGCCTGTGGTTATATTAGTAGCACCGCGGGTATTTCTAGCTTTTATCTCCTTTACAAAAATTCCTGCAGAGCTCAGCTGGTCTGGGGTGCTCTGTGCTCTCACCTACATTCCCCTCAGCTCTCTGACTGGCAGCAGCCCTGGCCTGCTGCAGTCAGGGTGTGCAGAGAGATGTTCATCGGGAGGGGTCACATCATGGAGAGACCCACTCACCCCTTACTGGGACTGTCACAGAAGATGGAGCTACAGCAGGCCCATGGCCATGTTTTGTCCCTCAGTTTGGTGGCTTTTCTTGACGATAATCATATGAAACCACACTTTGTGGCCCAAATGATCTTTAAAAATATAAGATGTTTCCCTAGACAAGTGCCCAGATAAAGGTTTCCAGGCACTTGAGTGAATAGCTGGACAATAAGTGGGTGCTTGATAATCATCCATGTTCTCTGGCCTCCAGGTTGAAGACAGACATGTCCAGCTTGACTCTCTAGAAGCTGCTGAGAGAAGCAAAAGAGAGCGCCCTTGCACTGCAGATGGAATGTGATGTGGGAACTAGCAGGTCCTGCTGTGATTTCCTCTCCTGAGCATCTGAGGTCACTGCCAGGCAGGGACCCTGGGGGAGAGTGAGGCTCTGTGACCTCAGTCATGGGGGTCAGAGGTCCAGTGTTAATTATTGTAATAGCTACTAGCACTGGCGTTCGGATTCTGAGTTATAATAAATTCTGCTAAAGTTCATACCTATGTATTGCCAAGGTCTGTTAATAAAAGGTAAAGTACTTGTTAAAAAGCACAACAACCTTCACTTATGACATCCATCCATGTTGTCATGAGTGGTAAGTGACTACCTTTTTCGTGGCTGAGTAGTATTCTGCAGATACTAGATTCCACTCATCACTGGAATGTCATACAACTGCAGACCTCCCTCCACTTTGCGCTCTCCCTCTCTGACTCCAATCCTCCCTCTCCTTCTCATTTACCATGGAAGTCAGCCTTTTCCCTACATTCTTCACAACCTATTGCTAGTAACTCATAGCAAAGTCACTCTGGAACTTTCTTTATAAAGAAATTTGGTGACCACACCTGAGAGGAGAAATTGCATAGTGTCCAATAATTAACAATGATATAAGAAATATATCATCAAAAAGTCATTAACTTTGAAAAAGTCAAGTAATTCCACATCACCATTGCTTTAGCACAGACTCTCAGGCAGTGGCCAGTGTAAGTAATCTAATTTTTCACTTAATATTTCCACCAAGCTTAGGAAGTGGCTGTTTTACTGCTCTGTGAGTGAGAAAGTTGATATGGAGTAGTCAAAATCCCATTTAAGAATGCAAAGCTAATGACTCAGATTGAGATTATTACAGATCACAACATAGGTATTGATTACAGTTAATGGTTTAAGTTGAAAACTTAAAAGATAAAAAGTTAGTTTTTGATTCAGAATTGCATTTTACTGTTTTCTCCCAATGGTGATTATCTGCTATCTTATAATCTAAAGATAAAACTTCACATTTTAATTCTTAGGGGATATAAAAATATCTTAAAAATATAAAATTTTAAGAGAGTGAACATCATTTTAAAAATGTATCATGTTTTGAGGTGTAGTTAGTTTACACACTGTGCCTGACTGGGGGTACAGGTACAAGCTACCACAGCACTCTCACCTTCAAAGTACCTATTGTCCTCCACTCTAAGCTACTGGGCCTTTGCTCTCCACTCCCACCACCTTCACTCTCTAGTAGCCTCAGTTCCACATTCAGATTTAAAGGGTTTGTTTTGGTTTAGTTTTCTCTGTTCCTTTTTTTTTTTTGAGACTAGGTCTCACTATTTTTGCCCGTGGAACCGCAGGCTCTCTTTGCCCAGGGTACCACAGACTCAAGCAATCCCTAGTCTCAGCTTCCCAGGTAGCTGGGATGACAGGCATGTGCCACCATGTCCAGCTATTTTTGTGGAACTAGGTCTCGCTACGGGCCCCAGGCGGGACTCGAACTGCAATCCCTAGCCCCGGCCGCTTCATAGGCTGAAGCTTACAGGCACGAGCCACTGTGCTCGGCCCCTTTCGTTTCTTTATCTCACACATGGGTGAAACCATCTGGTACTGGTTTTTCTATTCTGGTTCATCCTTCCCTCCAGTTCCCTCAATGTTGACACAAATAGCAAACCGTCACCTTTTTCATGACTGCGTAGTACTCCACTATGCACACAGATAACCTCTTCTTCCTCCCCTCCTTTTTGCTTGGCACTTACATTGTTCCCTCAGTGTGGCTACTATAAAAAGCACTGTCATGAACACAGGCCTGCAGACATCCTTTTGAATCAGAGACTCCATATGCTTGGGGCAGAATCCTAGGAGGAAATTTGCTGGGTCATACCGTAGAGGTCTATGTAATATCTGACAAACCACCGTACTGTGTAAAGATTAGTCTTCGAGAACACCTTAGCTGGTCCACAACTGACTGATTGTCTCATTCCTCAGCATTTTGAAGATGCTGTACCCAGGGTCCTGGCCTGGTCGTTGCTGTGGCTGTGTCTGCTCACAGTGTGACCACCGTTTCTCTCTAGCCGATCACTCTTTTCTGTCTGCTAGTTGTCAAGACAGTGCCTCCCCTTTACAACTTCTTTGTGGGAATTGATGTGTTTCCAAATGATTTTCTGTTTATTTTGCTGTGGGCTTTCTTTATTTCCTTTAATATTGATTAAATTTTATTTATTTCTATTCTTTAAATCACAACCTCAGTAAATGGTTTTTGGGATACTTCCCCCTCCCTCTGGCACCCCCTCCGTTCACTCAAACCCTCCTCCTGGTTGTTTGCTAATCTGCGTTAAGTCCATTAGTCTCTTTCTTTCCTGTGGCAGTGTCCTTTCCCTGGGTGAGGGACTGAGCTCTTGGGACAAGGCTAATCGTGCTGGTAAGTTTTCTGTCTTAACCTTGCACTGGGCAGTCAGTCTATATTTATTTGTGGTCTGTCCATTTTTTCCCATTGCAGGCTGTCATCTCTACACCCTTTGCTGTTGTTTTCGCTGCTTTACCTTTGTTCCTCACACCCCTAAGTAGACGACACCCCAGGTGTGTGGTCCTGTAGCGTGTGCTCTGGGATGCTGACACAACCGTGATGGTACCTGAGATGCCTTTCTTGGAACTCCTTTGCTGGGTGGAGCTCACTGTCCTAAACAGAGAGGATGCTGGGAGGATGTGGGGCATGACCTTTCCCCTGTAGCTTGATGGGCCATGCTGTGGAGACACCAGTGGGACTTCGCTCCCAGCTTTTAAGAGTACCCAGGAACTGTTTAGGGGCAACCAACCCCTTCAGCCGCATCCTGAGCTCTCTGAGATGGGATGGCAGCGCTGTCTCACAATCCCAGCTGAATGACACCCCTGCCCCTGTCAGCCTTGTCTCTCATGGACAGCCAGGCCTCTCTGGGTGCAGAAGCCCACTCCCGGGTGCTCTGGATGGAGCTCAAGCTGATGGAGACGAATTGCTAAGACATATGATGGGGGAGAGGCAAAACAAGATGGCCGAACTCGCTAGGGCATCATCCTTCTCAGCTACAGGTCAGCTTGGCCCGGCATCTTCAAAGGCCCTGCCTCCCTCCCTACTTTGGTGTCTAAGTGTTTTCACAGGCCAAGTGTGCTAAAAACAGAGCAGGCAGCGGGCTTCCATTTACACGGCCTGTGGTCGTTGTGTATGTGTGGTCGGCACGGAAACTCTGATGGGTGGCTCTGGCTTGTCACCCACCGCTTGCTCTGCCCCCCTATTTCCTCTATACATGTCAAGGGCAGGTTCTCCAAATCTTGTGAAACAGAAAGTCTAATTAGAGGATGAGCTTGGCTTTATCCTTGGAGTCTATTTGAAGTCTGTCCACTCCTGTTACAGACAAAGTAGCAATCCAACGAAAGGGCCTTTTCACAGGGGAGCTGAGCTTTCTGATTTTTAGATTACAAGTTGCCTAGGAATTTGATGTCCAAGCATTTGCTTTCATTTTTGTCTTATTTGTTCATTTGCCTTTTTTTGTTATAGACCACAAATGAGTGAAATCACAAATGAGTGAAATCATACAGTATTTCTCTTTTTCCTTCTGACTGAGTTCGCTTAGCATCCTCCCCCAAGAGCTATTCATGTTGTTGCACATGGCAAGATTTTATCCTTTCATGGATTGAGCAGAGCTCCACTCTGTGTATATAGCACATCTTTTTTCATACACCGGCCCTTGGGTTGTTTTCTTATCTTGACTGTTGTGACTAGTGTTGCAATAAACTAAAAAAAAAACTCATGTTTTTATATTCTTCAGGGAAGTATACAGAAGAGGACTATTGGATAATCTGTTAGTCATATTTTAATTTTGGCGGGAGTCACTATACTAGTTTCCAGAGTGGTTGTGTTAACTTACATTCCCACCAATGCAAGCTCCCCTTTTTCTCCACAATCTACTAAAATTTGCTATTTCCTAATTTTTTCATAATAACCCTTCTAGCCAGTGTGCCATGATTCTCATTGTGTTTCTGATTTGCATTCCCCCAGTGATAAGTGATGGAGAACACCTTTTCACATGTGTGTTGCCCACTGGAATATCTTCTTCGGTCAAATATCTCCTCTGATCTGCTCTGGAGAACCTGATCTTCCCTTCTCTGAAGTGTGGAAGAGGTGAGTGAAGGTGTGAAGTACTTGTGATTTCTTCCTTTTAAAAATAGTTCTGTATGTGATCTTTACTAACTGTGGTAAAATACATACATAGCATAAAATAACTCATAATAACACTTTAAAAACTACAGTTCACTGACCCTAATTATAGTCACTGTACTGTACAAATGTCACCTCTACACATTTTCAGGACTTTTTCTGACCACAAAGAGAGACTTTCTAACCATTAAACAACAAAGCCTCCCACACAACACCCCCCAACAACAGCCACTTCCTCTGTCCTCATGAGTAATCTGTGATCTACTTTTGATGTCTGTGCCTCTGCTTATCCTGGGCGCCTCCTGTCAGAGGAGTAATAAAGTTTGTTTTTCTGTGTCTGGCCATCCCACGGAGCATAATGCCCTCAAGGTTCATGCGGTTGTCATGAGCGTTAGGATGTCCTTCCTTTTTAGGGCTGAGTACTATTTCACTGTAGATACAGACTGCATTTTGTGTATGTATTCACATCAATGGAAGTTGGGGTTTTCCCCAGCTTGGGCTATTGTGAAAACTGCTACTGTGGATGTTGTGGACAAAAATCTTCAGTTAAATACACGGAACTGACCATATGTTTGGTTTTTGAGGAACTGAAGAGCATAAAATACATATGCTCCTTCTTTCTGTATTAGTATCTTTTACCGAGGTGACTTATAAATACAAAACAAACCATTTTAAAATGTACAATTGGGGATCAGCACAGAGACTGTGCGGCTGTCACTGGTGCATTTCATCACCCCAGGAGGAGACCCCATGTCCACGAGGTCATGGCTCACACCACCCTCTGCTCAGGCCCATGGAGCCATGCCATGTGCTGACGCTACATCATGGCCAGCACTTGGCTCCGCCCTCACACTGCAGGGAGGGACTGGAGATTGGAGATGTGATGTCAGTGGGTCAGAAGACAGGGGGCTCCGTGCCAGCCTGGGAGCGAGGCTGACTCCTTCCGGCCTCTGCCTGTGTCCTCCATGTGACGGGAGAGTTCTTGGTCCTGGGCAGCTGAGGATGGTGCGAGGGTGGCTGAGGGTGGCTAACCCCAGTGTCAGGCGGACATGTGACTGCTTCTGCAGACAGGACCGGGAGGCAGCACAGGGGACAGAACGGCTCCAGGACTGGGATTTGTGAGACAGTGACCCGCAAGGGTCTTTGTGACCGTCTGTCTGTCTCTCTCTCTCCTTCTCCCTCTCTTGCCCTGAGACAGAACCTCATCACCACACGTGTGGGTAAGGATTGCCTACAACCCTGGGCAGCTGGAAGCAGCTGCAGAAGAGACCTCACCCCGTCTCCCCCTCAGGAATGAAGAGCCACCTGCAGGGCCCAGGACAGAGGCAGGGCAGACTTGGCGTCCCAGGCTGGAGAAATACATCCGCCCGTAGGCAGCACAGCTGACCCCCACACCCACAGAGCTGCCCCACAGAGCTGTGGGCTTTTGTGTGTTTGTTTTTACTAATCTCCCAGCCCGGGCATTCCTGAGCCAGCTCTGCAGAGCACGAGAACCGGAAGGTCACATGGGCTTGGGCCCTTGAGTGCTCACCCAGGACGGTCACGAGCCCACGTGGCCAGGGGCAGCCGCTGACCGGAGCTCACAGGAGCTGCGGTAAACCCAATCTGCCCAAAAGGACAATGGACATGGCTGAGCCCCCCCCCTCCTGTCCTGGCCAGCACAGTTTCATCCTGGCCTAAACAAGCTGGCACCCACCTCCCTCTGCCCCCAGCTCACCTCGCGTTCTCTCTGCAACCTGGGCAGCGCTTTCCAGCTTGGCTACTTTATTGTCTGCTAGTTTGATTTGCAGCAGAAATGACTAACGTTTTTATTTCCACCAGTGACAGGATAGTTTCCAGCTTTGATTCTAACGAATCACTGTTTTTTCTGCACACTTGAGCACTTGAGAACACTGACTGCTTTGCAGCCGTCTTCACAATATTTATACCTTTTATTGTTTGGGTGCATGTTGATTATATCAACCTACTCAGCCTGGCGGCACCTGGTAGGCCCCTCCCTGTGGTGGAGAGAGCAGCGATGGGAAATGTTCATCTCATCCCAAACCCGAGTGTGTCAGTGTTTTTTCGTTTTAAGTACCGTTTCCTTTATGATTCAATTTATAATTTATAATTCCTTTATGATGCAAATGAAAATTAATTCCATGAAAAGTTGACTTTTGTCAAAGGTATTTTTCTGCAGATATTCATATTGAGGTGAACACTTTTTTTTTTTACTCTGTTAAATGCGCTGATGAATTTTTTAAATTATTGGACTAACCTTGAAATTCTGAAAGAAACTCAAACCATGCCTTACTTTCTATTTCTATTTCAGGAGATTTTATTTGTTGCTCTTCAGTCTAGAATTTTTCTAAAGGCCAACGAAATGGTGTCCTGCCAATTTTCTATGGTATAATATGCAGTCAGGTTTTGGTAGGAAATGTTATTTTACACTCATCAAGTGAGTTTGAAAATGATTCCTTCTTTCCTGTTTTTAGGAATACTTATTTTCACCACTTGTCCTTGGGGTTTCATACAGTCAATTAGAACTTTAGGAAAACATTTTCAGGGTCTGTAAATTTTTTTTAGTTACTATCTATATTTCCAGATTACTATTGTCTTTATAATTACCATTTCCTTCCTTCTACCTTTCTCTGAAATTAACTTACTCATCGTGTAGCACTCTATGTGATGGAGGATTAAATATTTCAGACTGCATCAACGTTTTTCTTTAAGACCTTTATTTACATCAGTATTTATTTTCTCGCACCTCATCAAAGGGTCATTTTCACGCAGTCTTACAGTTGGAAACATTTTCTCACTCTCTTTGCTATTCTCTAATCCATCGGCTGTTTGGAAATAATTTGTTAAATATCCCAGCTTTGCTGTATTGGTTACTCAGAGGCCCAGAGGCACCTGGTGCTCCAGGTCAGGTGTCCTGGCTGGGGTACATCTGCTGAGTGCCCTTGGGGGCAGCAACCGTGTCCTTGGGGTCCCTGAGGAGTGCGGCCTGGTCCTCCCTGGCTGGTGCACGGCCAAGCAGTATAGACGCTGTGTGCAGCTACGGGCCGCCCTTCCCAGGCAGGAGGTGCTGCTGTTTTCTGCCTGAGGGTGAGGCCGCCCAGCTGGGTGTAGATCAGCTCCTGGGGGGCCTCAGGTGCAGCAGCTCAGAGCAGAGGGAGAGGAGGAGGAGGTGTGTGGTGGGGGTCAGGGGGCCAGAGGAGGCGGGGACCCACCTGTCTGCCCATCTGTCTGTCCTCTTCTGCTGGTCTGTCCCTTAGGTTCAGCGATTCCACCGACAGGGGGGAAGAAGGAGTGGAAGCCCACTGGCCGAATCCTAACTGGGTCTCCTGGGCACCCATCACCCCTGGGAATTGCTCGATTCCAGGGCTCTGCGACTATGGGGGCATCTCCTGGCTCCCCACTGGGGCTCAGGGCATCCTTGCCACTGCGGTGTCCCTGTGACCCACACATGGGCCAGCTCAGTCCCTGGACAAACCGGCTTCCACCAGCCCTGACAGGGTCCAGACCGCCTGACAGGTCCCGCCCAGCCTCTGCTCCTGGGTGGAGAGCAGAGCACCTCCACCAGGATGGCTTCCGGAGCCTCACTCAGCCCCTCCCCATTCCCTTGGCCCCACTCTCCCACACCAGCCCTGGCTCCTCCATCATGCGTCCAGGCCTCAGCAAGGTCAGCGCCCCGTCTCCCCCGCTGCTGTCCGGGGCACAAGCTCAGGCAGAACCAGGCAGCCATCACCTGGATGCTGGATGTGCCCTTGCCTGGGACCCGGGGCTGCAGCGTCCAGTCACCGTCACGGGACACCCAGGCTGGGGCTTCATGCCGGCCAGACCCACAGAGGACGAAAGGCGCGTCCTCCCCCTGTGGGGCGTGTCGGCCAGGCGGAGGGCACAGTTTTAAGGGGAGAGAAGTGCAGGTAAGGGGGACAGTGAAGGTGGACAACACAGATGGGCGGAGCGCAGGGCTCACCTGGACCTGACCTCGGTGGAAGCAGGAGGTGCAAAGCCCTAGGGGTGAGAAGGAGCGCTGTGGGCGTTGGTGGCTGCTGCTGGCGGCTGACCTGCTGCTGCCTTCTGGACGCCCGCCCCCAGCCCCGAGGTGGGGTGCCCCAATACTGGCGGTTTCCCAGTCGTGATGTCACCCCCACCTGTGATGTCATCCCACATCATGTGACGTCACCCCTGCTGTGACGTTGCTCTCTCTCTGTCCCTTGGAGACCCGACTCACCACACTTGCGCTGGAGCAGGTGTCTTCGGAGGAAGTGGAGGGAGCAGAGGAGGGAGAGGAGGAGGGAGAACAGCAGGCCACAGGCCACTATACCCCGATGAGAGCGTTCAGGCACCAGGGGCCACCCTGGGCACCTGTGACGTCAGGAGCGAGAGGCGCTGTGATATCAGGAACGAGGGGTGTTGTGACATCGGGAACGAGAGTGATGTGCACGTTACCGAGCACCTGCCGGGCCATGCACTGCTCAGCGGTCACCGCAGGGGCTTGCTGCTGCTAGCCGGGCTTTTGCAGGTGAGGAAACTGAGGCACAGAGGGCCAGCCATGTGCTAAGACAGCCAGCCTGGGCGTGGCAGAGGTCTGACTCCAGCCCCTATGTTCCCAGCAAGCCCAGCACTCGAGCTGAAGGAAATGGGGGACAGCTGCCCCCGTCCTGCTGACACCAACCCATGGTGTCACCCCTCGCGCACCCCAGGGGGCTTCCCTTAAGGCCTCCTCTACCAGGGTCAGCCTGCAGTGAGGCTGGAAGTTAGACTCAGATCTGTGTCCTGTTTCTCCTTTACACATGGGGAAACTGAGGCTCAGGGAGGGGAAGGGCAGTTCCATGTCAGTGTCACCAGAGGTCTAAAGGTAACACGTAACTTGGTCCCTGGTCCTGGGCCCACCGCTGTGTCCACGAGACCCTCGCCCACCCCTGGGTAGACCTGGCTAGAGAAGGGGCTGGGAGAAGAGCCTCCTGGGTAGTCAGGACAGGGGTGAGGGGTGAGGGTAGCCTTCTTCCCACGTCAACCCAGATCTGGCCCTGAAGCCCTGAGGACCCCTCTATGTCCACCCTCCTGCCTCCCCAGGCGGCTTAGTACTGGGGGCCTTGAGATACACTGAGACTCTCAGAAATGTCCTGGGGCTGCTGTTCCTCTGGGCAAGGATCCCAGAGTCTCAGACTGTGGAAACAGACCCTGTGGCTGGGGGCTGGGTCCCCACATATCCTGGGAATAAGGACAGGAAGAGTGAGGGGTTAGGGAGGTACCGCTCTCCCCTCCCCCAACTCTTCTCCTCAGACAGGACAGGGTCAGGGCTCACCTGAGACCTGGAGATCCAGGGGGTCACTGGGGTGTGACCACAGATAGGGTTTGATCCTGAAGCAGCCATAACATCTGAATGTCCACCTGTGACTGGGGGTCACGGGGCCCACAGGGAACAGGGCCTGGAACTGCCCATCATCGGGGTGTCGCTGGGAGTCCAGGGCCCAGGAGGAGCTGTATTCTCCTTCCTTGGTCAGATGGAACCTGTCAAATCCCTGCTGGGAGCCACAACGGAGGGTCACGTGGGCTCCTTAGATCAGGACAGGGTTCAGCAGGGCTGAGAGGCTGGGTTTGCTGTAGCTCCTAGGGGAGGGGGAGACAGTGTATTCCATGGATCCAGCCCTGTCACATCCCCAGGGCTGGGCCATAAGAGACACCCCTGAGAGAAGACCCCTTCCCGAGGGCAGAGCCTGAGTCCAGGGCCCCGAGTGTGCTCTCACCTGTCACCACCAGCTCCAGGGGGTCACTGAGCTCTGACCAGCCAGCAGGGCTGTGGTAGTAACAGCGACATTTCCCTGCACAGCTCTCTAACATCTCTGGGATGGAGAACTTGGCCTTGTCTCCAGGCTCCAGTGACATATTTCCATCCCAGAGTGCTGAGGTCTCCTCTCTAAGCAGATGGAACTTCTGGGCCCCTGGTGTCCCCTGACACCTCCACACAGGTGGAGCCTGGTCCCACCCAGAGGGAAGGCTTGGGGGTTTCCCTGGAAGGAAATCAGTGTCTTTGTTCCCATGCCCTCCCCACCCCCAGTTGCCAGCTGAGCCCAGGACCCTCCTGGTTCATGCATTATCATCATCCTGGAACCCCTGTGCCCTTGCCGGGTGCCCAGGTTGGGTGAGAGGAGCACTGGCACCCAGGGACGACTCACCTGCCTGCATGGGGGACCTTGAGCCCAGACTCAGTCCTGGAAGAGAGTCCCTTAGAGGTTGGCCCTGAGGGCTGAGCTGATCCTCTGCTCCCAGCCCCAGCCTGCGTGAGTCTCTGGACCTGGATCTCAGAGCCAGGCAGCTTGAGCCTCCCAGCCTCCCCATGACCTTCACTGACCCCCACCACTGACCCTGCCACTGACCCTGCCACTGACCCTGCCACTGACCCCGCCACTGACCGAGGATGAGGAGAGTAGAGAGGACCAAGAGCATGGCACTGACTTGGATTGGAGCACCCCAGCTGTGCAGAGGGAGGAGTCTGGGGTCTGAAGGACACACAGGATGTGGCTGGTCTCGCTGAGGCCCCCTGCCCATTTACAGGCTGGGTCACAGGGAGGGCCAGCCCTTCTCTGGGCCCCACTCTGACTTCCCCAGGGACCCTAGGCTCCCAGCCAAGGTGGGCTCTCACCTGCTCCAAGGACTCCTCCTGCCTGGCCTGTTCAGCAAGGTTCCGAATTGGCCCCGACGGGGTGACTAACAGACCCCGTGTCTGCTCTGTCTTCACCCATGACCAGCATCCATCCTCCCTCCTCAGCTCCCCCAGGCCGAGTGATGAGTCCAGAGTGCCCGGCACAGACCCGCAGGTTCCCACACCCAGGAAGTCAGCGGAGGCTGAGGCCACACATGTGGTGACCACAAGTGGAAAGTTGATGCCCCCACACGGCCGCTCATCTCACCTCCAGGTGGTGTGGCTGCCGGCCTGGGCGTGGGATTCCACTTCCTGGAAGTGGTTCAGACCAGAGCTGGGCCAGGTTACCTGCAGGGCTTGAGCTGCCTCCCTGCGCCAGTCCCCAGGGCTGAGGGCTGCAGCCTGCAGGCCCTGCGAGCTCCGTGCTGTGTGTTTGCAGTGGCTTTAGATCTACACTGAGAACTTTCTACTGCGTCCTAGGCAGACATGTGTGTCACGGGTCAGCCAAAAACAGAAACGAAAGCCAGCTCCCAAACAAGACCCTCCCTTGGTGTCCAGAGATCATCACTTCTGATAGGATGTCGTAACGGATGGAGAGCAAAAGAGGAAGCGTGTGGGAGAACCTTGAGAATGTGGTTCTCGGTAAGAAAAGCCAGACACGGGAGCTGGATACAGCTGAATCCACTTCAATGAACATGCAGAACGGACACATTCCTGCTGACAGGAATTAGAACAGAGTCTGCCACAGGTGGGGTAGGTGGGAAGGGGGTAACAGTTGCACAGGGGGTTCCTGTTTGGGAAAATGAGAAGGTTCCAGAGCTGGTGTGGTGATGGCCACCAAGATGGGGACATGCTTTGCACCCCTGAGTTGCTCACTTTAGCAGCGGTGTAAAGTGGTGTATGGGACATGTATGATTCCACGCTGAAAACGAAGGCTGACAGATCTCTTGGAACAATAACCAAAAGGAGATTTAAGTGTCCGCGTTCAAGTCCAGTTGCTGAATCACAGGTCATGGTAAATGCAGGGACTTAAAACTACATGAATTTGCAATTTTCTGATTCTGGAGGTCACAGAGCAGATGAGTCTCACTAACAGACAGTCGAGAAGCGGAGCCACATTCATCTGCTGACATGCAACTGATTCCTGCAAATGACCCAGGAGACCGGGAGCTCTTTTTCGGTGTGAGGACATTTTACATAGTTTTGGAATCTTTTATGCACACAGCTGTGTGATCCTTGGGTCACACATGCTGTTCTCATGCATATCGCAGCTTATCGCTTTGTCTTATTTAATTAGTAACTCTAGCGCTCCCTGAAGAGAAAGAGTTATGGGAGACATGCTCGGGCAGCTAAGGGATGGAGGACCCACTATCTCTCTTCAAGTCGGTGTTTGTTGCTGGCTACTGACCACATAAACAACAGGAAACCCCTTTCACTCTGACGCATTTGTATGTTCATGATGGCGGTGAGTGTGTCTTATTGGAAGCTCTGTCTGCAACTGTTGAGATGGATAATTTTTACCTATTCTGCTTGTAGGAACGTTTTGATTGGTATTTAAAACTCTAAACTGGCTGGGTGTGGTGGCACACGCCTGTAATCTCAGTTACCTGGGAGATTGAGGCTGGGGATCACTAGAGCCTGCAGGTTGGAGACAACCGTGGGCAACATAGTTAAACCTAGACTCTTAAAAGTGAAAAATAAAAAAAAATAATAAAAGCAAAACTCTAAACTGCTCTGTCCTCAAAAGCTTCAGTGCCACAATGTTGTATTTTGTTAACAGATCTCTGAGTCTTGACTGTGAATATTTCATTCGGGAATTTCTGTCTAAGTCTGTGAGAGAACTCCTTCTGTCTATCCCCCTGTCTGACCCTCATTGTGTAACTTCCCTATCAGTATTTTCATAATTAAGGGTTGCAATGTGTTTCTTCTTTTTCTGTTCTGAGGAAGCCGAATTTTGGAGTGTGTGTGTGTGTGTGTGTGTGTGTGTGTGTATGAAATGCATTAGTGTTTGGAAGGAATCAGCAATGAAGCCCACACGCATAGTGCAGGTGATGGCTACAAGCAATGGCCAACACCTCTGCTCCAGCTCTTCTCATCATAAGGAGAACGTATTTGTTCCCCTTTGTGAGTGTGAGCGGTGAGGACATTCAAGATCCACTCTTGGCTGCACTGTGGCTGTAGCAGCTATATCACCATGTGGACATTATATCCCAGAATTTGTTCATCTAACAAGGGAAAGTTTGTACTCTTTGCCCATAAATGGGTAGAAAGTTTTCTACCCATTCGTTTCCCCCACCACACCCTGGTCAAGTTCTGCTCAGTTTCTTCCAGTTCAGTTGTGGGGATATTTTTTCATTTTGATTTTTTATTGCATTTATTTATTTATTTTCTCACATCATTGCTCAGGTTTTCACTGCTAAGGGAAGCACCGGGTGAGGCAGGAGGGGTCTGCTTGAAACTGGGTGGAAAATGCAGTCAAACCAAACAGGGAGAGGGGTGATAGCCGAAGGCAGCACTCTCTGGGTTCCTCCCCTACCCTCACACACAATTGCAAGACTGTCCAGTCTCAAAGTCTTTAAAAGCTTTCCGGATGATGTCTTCTCACCACTCAGACCTGGAACCAGCTTTTTCAAACAAAGCAGGTTTCGAAGATGTCATCTCCCCACTTTACATCTGCAGTCCATGGAGGCCAAAGGCAACCAGTCTGGGAATCCAACATGTGATGACAGCACAAGATGCTCCCCTGAGCCACCAAGATGCCCCAAGGTAGCAGCGGTGTGAGCAGGTCACACTGAGAAGAGCAGCTGTAGCCTAAGGGCTGACCGACTTTCCCACGATTCAGGATGTCCCTGCCTGGGCCTCGCTCCCCAGGGCAGAGCAGCCAGGCAACACCTGCTACTTTCCTTCCTCCTGGCCAGCAGCCAAGAGCTCTGTCATGGCCTTTGGAGGTGACAGCCCAGTTTCGGGGTGATACAGGGTAGTGATGCAGTTGAAAATTGTATTGCATGCTCTACTGCCCTGGTGGGGTGGGGTCTGAGAGAAAGACCCCTGAGAGAAAGCCAGAAGCATGAAAAGGGGATGTAAAGAATAGGAGTGAGGTAGGAAGGGAATGACATGAGAATAGTGGACTGAGAGAACAGGACCATGTGGCCTGACCAGGAGAAACTCCCTGGAAGAGTGAAAGTAGTGACAAAGAGCCATAGTGGGAAAGCAGCCAACAGAGAAGTAACTGGTGTGGAGCTGGATGCCAGAATGCAGGTCAAGGGTGACCAAGGACCGCTGAGGGCAGGTCTGGTGAATGTGGCCAGATGCTGTTGAAGGTGGGCCTGGTAAAGGAAGCATGTGGAGCCGTAGCAAGGTGGCATATTTGGAAACTGAGTTTGCATCAGCATCTGTTGGAAAAGTTTGAAGAGCCTTGGAGAAGTGGAGCAGCCTAGAATGCTGGAGAGAGAAGAAGAAAAGAGAAGATGCTGAAGAAGGACTGGAGTTTGCAGGGTCCTTGCCTCAGGTTTGGAGGGGCACCAGAGATTGGACATGTGTTTGGGACTGTCAGACTAAAGAGTACTTGGGGTGAAATAACTGGCCACTTGTGGCATTAAGGACTTTTCATTTTCCTGGTTAATTTCCCTTGTTAATAAAACCCTGTGATTAAATTTCTTTCTGACTTTGTCAACTGCTGTGCGTGTGGGTAATGTGGATCTAAGAAAGTTGGGTGGCAGAAGCCGCATTTTAAAAGGTGCTGCTTTTTTCCTGTGGCTTGTTGGTTGGTGGCTTTTGCCCCTTTTGACACGATTTCAGGGGTACAATGCAGGGGGAGCTTGAGTCACTGGCCCCTTGGGATCCCCAAATCCCAGACATGCTCTGTCCTGGACATGAATGGTTAAGTCCCGGGGTCCTGACTGCAGCTCTTTACATCCCTCTGGGAGTCTCCCCTCTGCTATTTTCCCTCATCTGTGTCCTCCTCCCTGGGATCAGCCACCTCCCTTTCCTCCCAGTCCCCCCCAACCTTGATTACATGGGGAGCAGCTGTTTATGCCCCATGGATAGGCCTGGGGGCGCTGGACTGGGTGGTTCCCACTGACGATGTGAATCTGCACAAAGGCTCATCTGCTTAGCAGATGGTCAGCTGATGGCCCTTGTCCATGGACACCCCATCACTCCCTGGAGCCCCTCAGTTCTCCCCAATTTGTCTGCTGGTCAGGAAACGGGCCTAGTTTTCAAGTTTAATGATGATGTCCCGACACTTCCACAATAAATCAGTGATACAACATGCACAGTCTGTCCGGGCATGTGAACAGCTCTGGGAATTAACCAAACCCCAGGAGGGGTGGTGGGAGCCCCTAGGGCCAGCCGGTCAGATCAGGGGTCAGTGCCCACCAGGACATGGAGCAGCATCAGGCACTGGGTGCACAGTCTTTAATCGGTGGAGCCTCACGCTATGGTGGGGGAGACAGGGTTTGCAGGGGGAGGGATGGGGTGAAGCCGGGGTGTGAGGTGAAGAACGCAGACACAGAGTGGAGAACAGAGAAGTGGGTTCTCTGACCCCTGCTTGCAGCAGGGTGTGGCGGAAAGGTCTTTGGGAAAGGAGGACTCGTCTCCCTCATAACCTGCTTACCTGGGCTCTTCGTGGCTAGGGAGCAGGTTTGGGAGCTGGGCTTGGAGGTTGACCTGTGCCACGGTGTGTCCTGGCCCTGCTTCCATACCCAGGGCCTATATGTCCAGCCCTGGCCTGATGCCCATAGCAACCTCATCAGCTCCTGTGGAGCACTGAAGCCTCCCCAAGCTCCTGTGGGCAAAGGGTGGGGCTTCGTGTTTGGCCTCACCAGAGTGTACCCGACAGTGTCAGCGTTGGGCTGGCCAGCATTCTGCACTGCTTACTGCTCTGGGTGCGCAACGTTTATGTCACTTACATCATCATTCAGTGTAAAAGCTTTCCCACTGCATTCCACACCCTGGGCACTGAGAAATCCGTTGCTTTATTTCCCAAAGGCAGCATGTGATCTTTGATGGGGAATCGGGTGACACCCAGTGGACCCTGGGTCTGGGCTGGGAGTCAGGCAAGCGGGGGGCAGTAGGATATGTCTGTGGGTTGGGCCCTGGGACTTCCAGACCCCTGCCTGGAGTGCGGGGCTGGGTTCTTGCTGGGCTAGTGGATGGCCAGAGTGGAGTACACGCTGGGCTCTGCCAGGGGCTCCTCTGCCGGGGGTTCTTCTGCCAGAGAGGGCGGGGACTCTGTCTTCCGCCT
>PVHY01022072.1:0-22934 GCA_004024945.1 Uropsilus gracilis
TGAAGCTTACCAGCACAAGCCACCGTGCCCGGCCCCCGCTTGCTTTTATATGGCCCTGAGAGCTAAGAATAGCTGCTGCAGATGTGCACTTCCAGTATATGTTGTGATGACAGGGAACAGTCCGTTTGAGTCCCAAGTGAGTGAAATGGCATCCTTTCAGCGAGAAGTCTTAAAAAAGAAAGAGCAGTCCATCAGTGAGTTCTGTTTCCTTCTGTCCAGTTTAAGTTCTCAGGACTGAAATGCCCCTGGTTCTGTCTTCTAGAATTTACCCCTCGTTCATTGAAACCCTGTGTAGCGCTGGTGATGTGGGTGTGAGAGCAACAGACAGCGTGGCACTGAGTTCCCACCCCTCCTTTCGTCGTTTCCTCCTCGATGCGCTATTTGCGGAGGTTCCAGGGAGAGCCCTGGGCTTGCTCCTCGTTCTGGCTGTGTCTGGGAGTTGCCAAGGGGCCTTCCTTCAGTCTTTTAATGGCTCTGTGGCTGGGCATGGTTTGAGGTAGTTTTCTGGGTATATTGTTTGTACATGTAAGAAAATCTGCATGGTTGTTTCTTGCCCTTTTTTTTTCTCCTTTGTAGAGGTGGTGGTAGCCTTCCATGCACCTTACTTTGCAGTTGTCTTTTGTTATCTTGGGAATCCATGTCAGTACACTTAGAACTTCTTTTTTCCCTTCTTTTGTAATGAATACAGAGTATTCTGTTTATTGAGCTAGTTGCCTGTTGACGAACGTTTAGAGTATTTCTAACCTGTTGTTATTGCACGTAACGACACAACAGCGAATCACCTTATCAGGCCTGTATCCCGAAGATGAATCTCAGCGGTAAAATTGTTGTATTTGTAAATTAGATATTTCCACCTTGCCTGACAGCGAGGTGCCGGTTGGCAAGGGGCAAGTGACATGCCCCTAGTGTCTTTTTATATCCAGTGATGCAGAGGAACAGTTAGGACCTTTGTCTCCAGACCCACCGTATAACCTATAAATGATTGAGGGCAGGAGACTCATTTTCATGTTGCGGACACAGCATGTGAGTTAGAACCTCAGGGGAGGGGGCCCGGGGGTAGACTGTCTGGCAGTCGCCTGTTGAGTTCCATGGATGCATGGACAGGTGGGCTCCCGCTCTGGGAAACTCTGTCACACAGGTTGTAAGCACAGACCAAATGACCGAACGAAAACTTTGCTTTCTCTCCACTTCTCATTTTCAGAACAGTTTCCAAGTCCCGTGTTAAGAAACAACCTAAGACTCAGCGTGGAAAGAGGAAAAAGCAAGATTCTTCTGATGATGACGATGAGGATGATGAGGCTCCCAAGCGGCAGACGCGCCGCAGGGCTGCTAAAAATGTCAGGTAGGTTGCTGTCCCCGAAGGCTGTCATCAGTCTGAGGCGAGCGTCGTCGGTCAGAACATGACTCTGGTTAAGTGCAGGAGCACACACTTCATAGGCAGAGGTCATGTCGCGTCTTCAGGCAGTGTTCCGGGATCCGGTCAGTGCTCTTGCGTGGTGAGCGGTGGGCCAGTGGGAATATGGAAGTAGTGACATGGCAGCTCTTTTCAGACCGTCATTCCTATGAAGGGAACTGCTTCAAATTCACGCCCTGTTGAGCTGACTCAGTGGTGTTTGTTGGGAGTCGTGTGAGGAATGAAGAGGAAAAGAGACGGAAGAGATCGAGGACGATTTCTCTGATCATCAGTCTCTTCCATCTCATTTCTTCTCCATTCCTCACACGACTCCTTAACAAAGGTACCTTCATTGCATCAGTCACTGTAGGAAAGAAGTTTGAATTATATTCTGGCTTCTGATTTGTTTTCTGAATAAGACAGATCATGCTCAGGTTCGGCTTAACGTTGGGATACTTGAGTCTAGTCATTTGCTTAAGCTTACTAATACAGATGAAGCGTCACTAGAAGTGGAGATAAAAGAATCGGTACACGCACATGTTAATATTTGTCTAAGTCAAAGAGCATGTAATTTTCTTTCGGAGTATATCTAGGTTTTCGTGTAGTCTGCTAAAAGGAGGTGAAACAGGTCTTAGGCCTGTCCGGTGAATACTTTCAAAGCTGTGTAAGACTTGAGGAAATGAGCTAATTTTTGCTTTTTTTCTTTTGACACCTGTACTGTCAAAAGTACAGTACTTTTTTCTCTTCTGTGACTCCCAAACCTTTGGCTGCTACTATGTGATGGAATGTTACTTTTTCATATTTCATTGTCAGGATGTATGTTTATTGAAGTTCTTAGCAACTTCACTTTAGCACCTGAATCTCATATTCTTGTTTCTGAGAGATAAATTACAGGGTTGAGACATTTAATCTTAGAAATATTGCTTCTCTTCCGCCTCATGAAATGATAGCATTTTTTCCCCCGTTCGTTATGCATCTTCTAATTGTTCCTTTGTTCATATAATGATTTCATTAAAAGAAGGAAAACACAGGAGTATCCTTGTGGTTTCTTAATTCTTGATTACACAAATTGCTGTGGACATATTCTCTGCATTCTGAAACTTGAGCTAACTCTCCTGCAGCAGGAAAAGAACTTGATATGTAAAAGAGCCCATTGGAGCCAGATCAGTGGGGTTTCTCGTTTTGATGGGGTTATGTTGTTTAATTTTATTTCTGAAAAGGCATTTTCTTACTTGTTGAGCTTTATTCCCCATGCAGTTATAAAGAGGATGATGATTTCGAGACTGACTCAGATGACCTCATTGAAATGACCGGAGAAGGAGTTGACGAACAGCAGGATAACAGTGAGACTATTGAAAAGGTCTTAGACTCAAGGCTGGGAAAGAAAGGAGGTATGTGTTTTTGGAGGCAAGTACTTTTTATATCTGCTTAGGAAATTGTATCTATTTGAACTCTGAAATGATGAATTTCACCCAATGTCTGTCCTTGCTATGAAAGAAGTTGTTTTTCTGATGTAATCTTTCACTGAAGACCCAGATAATATGTTAATATTTTTAAAAGCGTCTGTATAATGGAGATTTTTTTCTTACATTAAACAAACTGACCTTTAGTTAGTTGTTTCCAAAACTTCATGTGAAAAGTATCAAACTGGTTAAATACATATTTATTGGTAAATAATTTTTTAACATCCAAATTGAGATAATTCTTCTCAATTTCTCAAAATACCCTTTACCATACCCATATGGGTAACTGTACAAATATCAAAACAATATCCAGCTCCTTCCTCCTTGTCTTTTTTTCTTCACCCAACTTCACATGAAGTTAAGAGAATTAACAGAGAACTTTGGGTGGGTGGGTGAGGTTATTTTTTTAACCTTAATGTTAATATTCTTGTATAGGTCTGTTTTCTGAGTTTTAGACCATAAAAAAAGGATGTTGCTATTCCATTTTATTGCGTTTCAACACAAGATTTTTTTTTTTTTATTTCACTTGCATGTTTTGGAATATGTTTAATGGTGTGAAATTTGGACCCACATTTTGAAAATACTTGAAGTCATGATCTTGTTCACCCTGTATTGTCTAAGAACTTATGCTTATTTCATGACAGAGTATTTTGCTTCATCCAAAAAGACTCTTTAGATCATTGCTTCCTTGAGAAGCTTTTCAGGGTCTGCTTATTATGCTTTTGAAAGTTTAACTGAATCCTTTTGCAGCCACCGGAGCATCCACCACTGTGTATGCAGTTGAAGCGAATGGTGATCCTAGTGGTGACTTTGACAGCGAGAAGGATGAAGGTGAAGTCCAGTACCTCATCAAGTGGAAGGGCTGGTCTTATATCCACAGCACTTGGGAGAGTGAAGAGTCCTTACAGCAGCAAAAAGTAAAGGGCCTGAAAAAACTAGAGAACTTCAAGAAGAAAGAGGATGAAATCAAGCAATGGTGAGTGTTCTGTAATGGAGTAAAACAATTTGTTTGCTTGCAGCCTGAGGAAAGGGAAGATTCTTAAAGTAATGCCTGAAGATCACAGCTATGTAGGATCTCAGATTGCTCCTTCCTCACTGAATTTACAGCCATCTGCATTCCATTTCATGAACCCATGACTGAGGACAGTATCTGGTCACCAAGTTTAATAGTAATTGCTAGCATAACTAACATGCACTGAATCTCTTTACTCCTTACGGTAAGACTGAGGGCTATACCTTGTACAGAGTTCTATGGTGTGAAGAGGGAAGTAAAGAGCAGCTCTGTAAGTGGACCCAGGATTTGAATTCTGGCTGCCTTTGTCCAAAACCCAAAGTCTGAAGCGTTCTACTAAGCTGGGCATGGTGGCTCGTGCCTGTAAGCTTCAGCCTATGAAGCAGCCAGGGCTAGGGATTGCGGTTCGAGTCCTGCCTGAAGCGTTCTGCTATTGTCCAGTGATCTTAGGTGTTACCATTCCAGAGCTCTGGGTTTTGATTCATGAAAACTGATCTTGGTTTTCAACAGTCTTCAGGAATGGTGTAACAAAGATGTAATCTTTGAAACTGGCTGCCAGTAGTGTTTTGGGTGTGCTTTCACCTCTGCTTTCAACTGATACCTCCACCAATAGGAGGTATGAGGTTCAACCTTGCAGGCAAACCTGCCAGTTAATGGGAGCAGGTTTGTTGTGTGTTAGAACTAGGAACAGGTGGCTTCTAATTCCACCTTTCACTACTAAATGTACTGCTCTAGTAAATCATGTATTGATTCAAAGCAAAAATATGTATCCTTAAGGTAGGGGTATTGTGATTTGAAGTGTCGTATTAATCAAATTTCAAGTTGCTTTTGTTATCCTTTCTTAGAATTTGGTGTCAAGAATGACTTGTTTTCTGGAAAAGCCACATTTAAAAAAATTAAATAATTTATTTATATATAAATTCCACATCTTTGTGATCTCCGGGGTTCACCCCCTGCCCCTCCGACCATTCCCATCCTGTCTCTCCCCCTCCCCCTTGTGTACTTTAATTTGATTGTTAGATTGTTTTGACTTTTCTTCATGACTTTTTGTTTATCTTTCCCATGTCCCATATCATTTGGTTTCTGTCTTTTTTTTTTTTTTGACTTGTTTCTGTTACTATGATTTCTTCTAAGACCATCCATGTTGTCATAAGATTATCCAATTTGTTGTTTTTGATTGATGAGTAAGATTCCATTATGAGTGTGTGTGTGTGTGTATATATATATATATATATATATACCACATCTTTTTCACCCAGTCATCTGTTTTGGGACATTTTGGTTGCGTCCATGTCCTTGCAATTATAAATAGTGCTGCAATAAACATTCGAGCACAGGTGTCCCTTTGTACAAGCATTGAGGTCTCTTGGGTAGATTCCCAAGAGAGCAATTGCTGGGTCAAATGGTAGTTCCATTTTCATTAATTTGAGGGCCCTCCACACAGCTTTCCATCGAGGTTGGACCAGCTGACTTTCCCACCAGCAGTGTAAGAGTGTTCCCTTCTCTCTTTTTGAGACTAGGTCTTGCTATTTTTGCCTGTGGAACCGCAGGCTCTCGTTGCCCGGGGTACTACAGACTCAAGCAATCCCCAGCCTCAGCTTCCCAGGTAGCTGGGATGACAGGCGTGCACCACCACGCCCAGCTATTTTTTTGGAACTAGGTCTCGCTACGGGCCCCAGGCGGGACTCGAACCGCGATCCCTAAGCCCCGGCCGCTTCATAGGCTGAAGCTTACAAGCACGAGCCACCGTGCCCGGCCTGGATGTGGGCCATTCTTACTGGTGTAAGCTGGTATGGTTTTGATTTGTATTTCCCTGATTGCTAGTGACGTTGAATATTTTTTCATGGACCTGTTGGCCATTTGTATTTCCTCTTTGGAGAAGTGTCTTCTTAAGTCTTTTCCCCATTTTTTAACTGGGTTTTTCACTTTTTTTTGGAAAGTTGTATGAGTTCTTTGTGTATCTTTGTTATCAGACCTTTATCACTTGTATGGAGGGCAAAACTTTTTTCCCACTTGGTTGGATTTCTTTTTGTTTTCTCTGTTGTCTCTTTTGCTGTACAGAATCTTTTTAGTTTGATGTAGTCCCACCTGTTTATGTTTTCCTTCATTTTTTTACCTGCTACAGATGTATCCAGAAATGAATTTCTGTATTGTAACTCATGGAGGGTTTTGCCCACGTTTTCCTCTATGTAGATTATGATTTCTGGTCTTACATCCTAGTCTTTTATCCATTTTGAGTTGATTTTAGTACATGGTGTGAGGGAGCTGCCTTGGTCCATTTTTTTGCATGTTTGGACCAATTTTCCCAGCACCATTTATTGAAGAGGCTATCCTCATTCCAGTGTAAGTTTTTTACTCCTTTGTCGAAGATTAGCTGACTATATATATATGGTTTTATTTCAGGACACTCAATTCTGTTCCATTGGTCTATTGTCTGTTTTTGTACCAATACCAAGCTGTTTTAATTACTATGGCTTTAGAGTATAGTTTGAAGTCAAATTGTAATACCTCCATTCTCCTTTTTTCTGGTCAGCAAGTTTTTTGATATTCGAGGTCTTTTGTTATTTCATATGAATGTCTAATTTTTGTTCTATCTTTAAAGAATGTCATTGGGATTTTTATAGGGAATGCATTAAATCTGTAGATTGCTTTTGGTAGGATGGCCATTTTGATGATTTAGTTCTTCCAACCCATGAACAGCAGGGAATGTCTTTCCATTTCCTTATGTCTTCTATCTCTTTTAGCAGCATTTTAAATTTTTCTTTGTATAGTTCTTTCACGTGTTTCGTTAGGTTTATTCCCAAGTATTTAATTTTTTTGGTGCGATGGTAAAAAGGGATGGCTTTTCTGATTTCTTCTATTTGGCTTTTAGCATATAGGAAAGCTACCGACTTCTCTGTGTTGATTTTGTATACGGCTACCTTACTGAACTGGTTTATTATTTCAAGTAGTTTTTCTGTGAATTTTTTTTGGTTTTCTATATAGAGAATCATGTCATCTGCATCTAATGATAGCTTCAGTTCCTCTTTTCCTATTGTATCCCTTTTATGTCTTTCTCTTGGCTTATTGCCCTAGCTAAAACTTCTAGTAGAATGTTAAAAAGTAGTGGGGAGGGTGGACATGCTCACCTTGTTCCAGATCTTAATTGGAATGGTTTTAGTTTTCCCCCATTTAGGATGATGTTTGCTGTAGACTTGTCATAGTTGGCTTTTATTATGTTGAGGTATATTCCTCTAATCCCCAGTTTTTCAAGGGTTTTTATCATGAAAGGACGCTGGACTTTGTTGAATGCTTCCTCTACATCTATTGATATGATCATATAGGTTTTATTTTTCTCTTTGTTGATGTGGTGTATAATGTTAATTGATTTCCAGATGTTGAACCATCCTTGTGCCCCTGGGATTAAATCCCACTTGGTCATGGTGAATGATGCTTTTTATGTATTGTTGGATTTGATTTGCCAGGATTTTGTTTAAAATTTTTCCATCCATGTTCATCAGGGAAATTGGTCTATAGTTTTCTTTCTTGGTGCTCTCCTTATTTGGTTTTGGTATGAGTGTGATGTTTGCATGTGGCAGTTTGGAAAAGCCACATTTAGTCACTCCCAAAGCCTGTCAGTGTATGAAAAAAGACTTATTTTATGATCTGAAGGACAGTTTTATTGTCCTAATCTGTTAGGCATGTGAGTTTATCGCATAAATTTATCACATAAAGTAGTTATTTTTAGAGTTCTTTACAAATATGCCATGTAGCAGAGACCTACTCTTGTGTCCTTTAAGTGGAAGGTTCCCCGTGATTCCTAGTAGCATATATGTTTCGTAAACTAATTGCTAAAGGGCAGATGGAAGAAAGACTGTTTAATTTACTGCCTTTGGCTTTGCTTCCACATATGTGTATAAGACCGCCACACCTAGTCATTATGTGCTGCCTGTTCTATCTTCTGTCAAGGTTGGGGAAGGTTTCTCCTGAAGATGTGGAGTATTTCAGCTGTCAACAGGAGCTGGCCTCAGAGTTGAACAAGCAGTATCAGATAGTAGAGAGAGTGATAGGTAAGTACATGGAAGCTTCTGTCAGGGTTTGAATTCTAGGAATAACAACTTTTTTTTTTTTTTTTGAGACTAGGTCTCGCTATTTTGCCCATGGAACCGCAGGCTCTCGTTGCCTGGGGTACCACAGACTCAGGCAATCCCCAGCCTCAGTTTCCCAGGTAGCTGGGATTACAGGCGTGCACCACCACGCCCAGCTAATTTTTTGGAACTAGGTCTCGCTATGGGCCCCAGGCGGGATTCAAACCACGATCCCTAGCCCCGGCCGCTTCATAGGCTGAAGCTTACAGGCATGAGTCACCGTGCCCGGCCAGGGAATAACAACTTTTGCTGTAGGGAATAATGTAAAAAATACTGCAAAAGGTGTTTACTTTTAGAGGATAGATGCCTAGGTTCATTTCAAGGAAAAATTAACAAGATTTTCTGGCATCCGTGGGTATGTGGGGGTGTCAAGAGGTGAAAGAAGTGTCAAGGAGGATGCCAAGATGTCTGACCTGAGCCAGCAGGAGATTTGAGCCACTGTTGATTAAAATGGAAATGTTGAGGGAAGGCCTGATACTTACTGGGAGTGGAAAACAAGGGCTTAATTTGGTCTTGGTAAGTTGGATGTCTCGTTAGGTGTCTAAGAGGACAGGGTTGTGAAGGCTGTGGCTTATGAGCCTGCAGATTGGACTCTTCAGCTGGACTAGAGATTGAAATTTGGGAGGTTATCAGCATTGAAAGCCTCAGGCTGCAGGAGCTCAGCAGATGTAGCGTCTCCATGCAGAGAATAAGCCAGCGCGTTCCAGCTTTTCCAAGCCAGGAAGAAACTGGCAGAGGAGGCTGAGAAAGTGGAATGAAAGGGAGAGCCTGGGGGCCTTGCAGTGCAGGCTCGAGGAGGCGATGCTGCCTGTCAGGTGGAGAGGATGGATACTGGATCCTTAATTTGCAGACCTGATTGGGGTGTTTCAGGAGAAGCCAGTGAGTGAAAACATCCCTTGTAGGGTGCTCCTAAGGGTGATTGGCGGGGTAACTGGGGAGGGCCTTGAGAACAGACTTTAAGATGTAGGGCAGATTGTATGGATATTCTCGTCCATAGACCTGCACGCTTGATTACAATGATGGTTTTTTTTGTTTGTTTGTTTTGCCTTTGCTCAGCTGTGAAGACAAGTAAATCTACACTGGGTCAAACAGATTTTCCAGGTAAGCAAGAGGTCCTGTTTATGATGTGGCTGGCTTAGCATTGGAGAGTGGTTTCCTTTTTGCCGTGTGCTTTTTCATTGGTCGTATGTCAAGCAGAGTGTCAGTCCCCTCCTCTCATGGATAGTGGCTGATCTCTACATTTTCATATGTGCCGTAGCTCACAGTCGGAAGCCGGCGCCTTCAAATGAACCCGAGTATCTGTGCAAATGGATGGGGCTGCCCTATTCAGAGTGCAGCTGGGAAGATGAAGCCCTGATTGGGAAGAAATTCCAGAGCTGCATCGACAGCTTCCACAGTCGGAATAACTCGAAAACCATCCCCACAAGGGAATGCAAGGTGGGCTGAGGGTTTTGGTTTCTTGGGGGGAAAGACAGTGGTCACATAGACAGCGGGAAAGGAAAGTATTATGGAACGAAACAGTGATTATCATTTCAAAGGCATGGATGGCTTACACTTGACGTCACAGAAGAAAAATAAACATAAAAGAGAGGATGAGAGACCTGGCTTTGCCAGCCTCTTTCGGTCTGATGACAGACAGGTCTCAGGCTAGCGAGACTGTGAGTGCCTGAAAGGAGTTTAGCACTTGAAAGAGAAACAGTGAGAAAGGGAGCATCTCTGACTCCTACCGTAGCTATTAAATGAACAGCCTTTGTTGTTTTTGTTGTTTGTTCGAGTTGGTTGCACACATCCTCTTCCTTCTTTGGAGTTTCTTCCATCAGTCAGGGGCATGCTTCGGTTCTCAGTAATAAAGGTCAGGCGTGGACTCTGTCTCCGAGAAACTGACGTTTGTGTTCATGGCACGGGCCTCTCTCTGTGCAAAGAAGTGTGTGATTGATGAATGTGGTAGAGAGCAGATGTCAGTGAGTTCCAGAGTCACTGAAGGGCCTTCAGAGAGGAAATTGGGGCCCTCTTGAATGGGCCTGGTCCTGACAGAATGACTGGTGCTGGACAGACAGACAGAAGGGCCCAGGTTCTTGCCTTCCCCTGGATATTCTTCCAGGGCAGTTGGAGGATGCCTGGAGTCATGGTTGGAAGAGGGGGTTAGGATGTGGTTGGTGTGTCAGATCAGACTGTGCATGTCCGCAGTGCTGGACTGTAGTTACTGAGAAGCCTACCTACCCTTTGAGCAGAGCAGCAGCTTGGAAATAGGGTTTCATTTAGAAAGACCCATCCGATGACTTTGTGCAGATGTCCAGAGTCGGCATGCTTGTTCAAGTCAGATACGAGACTGTGATCCAGCCAGGATGTCAGAGAAGTCCGTGGAGGAAGAATTAGTTTGCGAGTATAAAACTTGGCTGAGAGAAGTGTCAGTGGTGGGGGAAGCAGTGAGTTTTGGCAGGTCAGAGTGAAGGGTCAGACTGCATTTACTGCCAGGTGCTCGAAGAGGAGACCTGGAACTGCCAAGAATGACTTGAGCAAATTTGCTGTCGCACAGTACCTCTCATGGTAGGGCACTGCTTTTCAGAAGAATGCTCCCTGAGGAAGACTTGCAGCCACATAACTTTGGGGAGCCTTCCTGAATGTCTCCTGTAAGGTCATAACACACAGGTATATTGCACTTTGAAAAGTCACAGCTTGTGAAATTTACATATTTTTTAATCCATTGTTTGCAAACTGATTTGACCACAAAATCTACATTTTCATGCATCACAGTGACAAGGCCTTATTAGATGGTTTTTCTTCACACCTTTGAAGGTGAAAACAACAAGTCTCCCTTCGAGAAACCAGACTGACCTCGTTGGGGGTTGAAGGTTGGTGGGCTGCATTGTTGCATCAGGGTTACAGATGCTGCTGTGGTGAAGTTCTGCTGCCTTGGGCGGCAGACAGTCTGGCCGACTTCCTCAGCGGCCGCAGCTTTGAATGAGATGCCATTCTGAGGGAAGCAGCTGTGCTGAGTGAAATAGCAGAGATGAAGGCTGGAGCCTCGCCGCCCCAGGGTAGAGGTGATGTGACGTGAGTGCAGTTGTACAGTGTTCACAGACTTAGTTCAGCAGAGGAGCGAGTCAGCTAACAGGTATTCTGAGCTGTAGTCTGACTCTGGAGTCCACATCCCTGTAGAGGGCGTGGGGGCCGGGCGGGGTTGCTAAGAAGGATGTCAGATGTGACTGTCTTCCCTGTGCTGCTGAGAATGTGTTGTGTCTAGCGTTTTAACCGAGGAACACGAAGAAAGTTCTCTTCATACTCGGGCTTTGTTAACTTTTGTTTCTTAGGCCCTGAAGCAGAGACCACGCTTTGTGGCCTTAAAGAAACAGCCAACATATTTGGGAGGGGAGAATCTGGAGCTCCGTGATTATCAGCTAGAAGGTCTCAACTGGCTTGCTCATTCCTGGTGCAAGTAGGTAGAAAAAGATGTTTGCAGTTACTTTCACTGTTTTCTGGCTTCTTCATTGCTGGGTGCAAAGATTACGTCTTGCTTGACTGTATATTTTAGAAATAAAATCATGCACTTGAGAGAAGTCCCATCCTGGGGGATTTTTTTACTGAGCCAAAGAATACTTCGTTAGCTTTTGGGGGTCATTTGTCGTAGACAGAAACGTACACTATAATGTTATTCATCGTATAAAGAGCAAGTTAATTTGCCCGAATTTTTGGTGTGGAAGGAATTATTTTCAGACTATGTAAGAAAATGTCTTTTTGAATTCATTTTTTTTTCTCAGCCAGGGGAACCTATAGCTTATTTTCTTCTAAAGGAAGCTTAATTTTCCAATGGAGTGTGTGCGTGTCCCCCACCTGAACTACTGTTATGAACCAAGTCATATAGTGAAAAATGTGTGACAAATAAACTTGCGGAATTAGCCTTTCTTTTTTGTAACAAGATCACTTCCATCTCGAAAAGAGGGAGACAGAGAGGGAAACCAATGATAGCATTTGAGATGTAAAGGTACTTAGAGGAAGCATTCATCATTGTTTGTCTCCAGGTTCACTTGTCCATTCACTTGTGCCTAGATACTATGTTTCAGAGACCCATCTAGGCTTGGAGAATTTAGCAGTGAGCAGACATCATTCCCCTGTCCTCACAGAAAATGCAGTGTGACATGTACCTTCAATGCCTGCTTGTAAATTCTTTCCCACAGGCAAACTCTGATTTTTTTCAGTGTTTCATACAAAAGCAAAAATTCTTATTACAAAGCTAACCCACAGCCTGAAAATAGAAGCAGGAGCTTTTCTCAGTGCTGTAAAGGCGGTTTCTAAATGTGTGTAAGGAAACACATTTATGATGGCTGTTCCCCAAAGGAGCCGCTTACCAATCTTGGTTGTATACAGCTGAGTTTTGTTCTCAGCGTTCAGTCATGAAAATGGGGAGCTTCGGTTTATATGATGGGAAAGTGGGTTTCATATAACTATTTTGAATTGCTTGAACACTTTTTATTTCAGAGACTTCCTAAAGGAAGGCAAGATAACAGGTCAGCTCTTGAGGTTGTACACAGTTGAGGGCTCTTAGGAACAAAAATGTCTTGATGTACTGTGTTCATTGTCATCCATGTTTAATGTGAAAGCCTTGACCAGCATTTTGTATTTTAACTCGGCCAAATCAGAGTCAGTGAACAGACCCAAGGCTCTGATCACGGGAGCCTTACCTGACAGAATGTGCTGTCTTGGTCTAGTTTTGGGAAAACAGGTACATCTATCGGGTCTACTTCAGTGTATGTTTATCAGCAGTGGCAGCTTGCTAAGGAGAGAATATGCTGGAGAAAATTAATCCCCTTTTTCTACCCCTCTAGTGTGGAAAGGTGAGAGAAATATGAGGGCCTTACTCAAAGGAATAGGCTGCGTCTGAAATCAGTATACCTGAGCTTTATAGCTGTGTCACCGCCTCGTTTTCCCTGTATATTTTTTTGTTCTTTTCTGTACTTCTCCCCTAAAATTAGTCTTTCTGTAAACATTGAATGCATTTTTAATGTGTCTGTGATGTGGTTTCCAGTGACAGGGTTTTCTAGAACTTTTTAGTAGTTTATAACCTTTCGTCGTGCATATATTCCTAATTTCCTGCCCAACGGGCTATTTCATATTCCCCGAGCATGCTTTCCTCACTCTGGCCATTCCTTCAGATTTTAATTTTCATGTCTGGACAATCCTTTCCTGTTACTGTCCAGTTGGAACCCAGACCATCTGCTAAGGCCCTTTTCTCAGGGTGTGTTCCAAGAAACCCACCTGTAGCAGGCAGTGCTTGTTAAAAAAATGTAAATTCCTGAGCTATTTCCCAGATGTCCTGACTCAGTAGTTCAAGTTGGCAGTGGCTGTGGCCTGCAAGCGCCATCTGCAGCCTTCACCTGCTTGGAGGGTAGTGGAATTAAAGTAGGCTCTGCACACTCACGGCTCATGGGCCAGGGCGCAGTGTCATTGTCAGAGCTACATTCCCAGTGGAGTGGGTGGTGACTGAAGCAAAAGCACTTGACTTATGGTTGGCATAGGGATCACCAGCCCTGGGACTGCCTATCTGCCCCTGCTTTCTCTACCAGCGGGCATGTGCTTCTGGACAAAGAAATCTTGATTAGTCTTAGATCAATTACTGTTCTGTCACTCAACCGCCTGTCTTCCTTTCGTAGAGGCATAAGTGATTATAAATGAGAGAAAATGCATTCGAGGCTTAGAATTGATGCAAACGTACTGTTTTATGTGTGTGTGAGCTAATAATTTTTTTTGTTTTTGTTTTTCTCTTTCCGCAGAAGTAACAGTGTAATCCTTGCTGATGAAATGGGCCTAGGAAAGACCATCCAAACCATATCATTCCTCTCCTACCTGTTCCACCAGCACCAGCTGTATGGCCCCTTTCTTATAGTCGTCCCTTTATCCACCCTCACCTCATGGCAGAGGGAGTTTGAAATCTGGGCACCAGAGATTAACGTAGTGGTTTACATAGGTGACCTGATGAGCAGAAATACGGTGTGTAAACAAAAATTGGGATAGATGCTGTGTTATAAATATGAATGTGTTTAGGAAATTGACCTAAAGCCATTTTAGTTTTCAGTAAATCACAGAATTATGATTCTGATAACTGTGTTATGCCTCTGATATTGGGAGGTGTACGTGTCACAGAAATGCCACTCAGATGTTCCATGTAGGTGCTTTATTTAAAGAAAAGTGCTAGCAATACCTGAATGGGAAGCTTAGTTGGATTGTAGTAGTTTTTTTCTCTGTTGTTTCTATTTCCACTGCCTTGTGGGATAGTCATTTTACTTCTACTATCAGAGCAAAGAAACTACTGAGAATAATTGAATGCTTAGAGTTTTGTTATAAATGGTTATAAATGTTATAAATGGTTATAATGCATTGTTATAAATTGCATGATCTGTAAGAAAAGAGTAAAGAGAGGGGACAAGGTGCCCTTCTAGAAGGAAGGTAAGGAAAAAGAGTTTTCTTCTCAAACATTGACCATCAGGAACTTAGGCCCCAGGGGCTTACATGTATCTCTGTTTAGTAAGCCTCTTCTCCGGGTTTCTTTTTGTAAAGTGCCTTATGTGCTAGGCCCTGTATGGGGTGTTCTGTGTATAGCACTTGTAATTCACATGATAAGTCTTCAAAGTGGATGTTGGTTTTCTGAACCAATTGGTAAAGAAATTGACTGAGAGCATCTTACGTTTGACCCCCAAACTGTCTGATGTTTGGCCGAGTTGGGGCTGAGAAAACAGTGTGTCTGACCCCAGACCTTTGCTCTCCTCTGCTGTATATGAGTGAACTTTCTGGGGGCTTGCTTATGGTTAGGACAAGCCTCTGGCAATCCTCAGCCCTTGGAGAGAGAGATCATAATCATTGCATGCAAATTCAAATTTATTTTTATCAAATATTTTCATTAAAATGGTCTCACCTTTGCCCTGGCAGATTTTATTGCCTTAAGTTTGAGTTTCTAAGCAAATGGTAGTTCTTAGCTTTGTTCATCTACTTGTTAGTCATTCGAAAAGAAAAGGATCTTCTTAGATTATGCAGAATGTCTTCAAGTACTGCTTCTAAAAATGGAGCAAGGAAAGTGGACTCTGTGCAGCTGGAAGTATTCTCTGTAGTTCCCAGCACACCCTGCCTTGCTCTCTTCCTCCTTGCCGGCGGTCACCTTCAGGCCCTGCTGCTTCTCACTTGGCAGCCAGCCCCAGGGCTCTGCCCTGTGTGTACTGGCTGGTCAGTGACACTTGACACAGTGTTTCTTCACAGTGACATCATTTTTATTCATAGTAAATTGTGTTTCCAGCCTGTGACACTCCCATCCTTCTCTCTTGGGGGCTGTATCTTTATTTAGCTTTACTTTGTTAGTAATGAAACTTTTGAGAGAGCCAGAGATTGGAATTTGTTTTACCCATTAATATTGCCTGAACCCTGGCCAGGCACGGTGGCTCATGCCTTACAGGCACGGTGGCTCATGCCTGTAAGCGGCAGCCTAGGAAGCTGTGGTGGGGACCAGGGATTGCGGTTCGAGACCCGCTTGGGGCAACTTAGCGAGACCTAGTTCCAAAAAAATAGCTGGGCGTGGTGGTGTGTGCCTATAATCCCAGCTACCCGGGAAGCTGAGGCTGGGGATTGCTTGAGTTCGGGGTACCCCGGGCAACATGAGCCTGTGGTTCCATGGGCGAAAATAGCGAGACCTAGTCTCAGAAAAGAAAAAAATATATATTGCCTGAACCCCAAAACAATAGAAAAATGCATTTTGTCAAGAAAATTCTCATTCTGGGAAATTCCTATATTCAAGTCACCAAGGTTCCATTGCTAACTGTGCATTTTCTTAGTCACATGTATGTGTTGGTGGAGGGGTCGGCGGGAGAGAGGAGGGCATTTTTGGGCGGTATATTTGAATTTTGATGATAAAGTTTTTGCTGTGAGGTGATTGGTTGATTACTTAATTTTTTTCACTATTTCTTTGGTTGCTTTCGTTAGTTTACAATGGCTAAGATAAATTCTAATAAGATTTATTTTGTGTTTGGCATTTTTCTGTTAAATTTATTATTATAAGACTTGCTGGTGATATGGAAAGGCCAAAGGGGAAATTGTGTCTTACTTATCGTTACCTCTTACAGATCCGGGAATATGAATGGATTCATTCTCAGACCAAAAGGCTGAAGTTCAATGCTCTTATAACGACCTACGAGATCCTCCTGAAAGACAAGGTGCGTGATTGGTAGTTGAAGGCTTCTGCTTTGTGCAGTGTGAGTGCTGAATGGCGCAGGCTCTGGCTCCCACGTGCCGTGTTATTTTTCTCCCTTTGTTTTAAAAAAGCAAACAAACCTGTAAAGCACAGAAACGAAACAGAGAAGCTTAGCATTGAAAGGGACCTTTGGTGGCTTAGTCCCCTCGACTCAAGCAGACTGAAAAGGCACCTGTAATGGACCTGGGAGTCTAATCAGTTGTTGGCAACTGGTCTGAGCGCCATCTTGGGCCTCTCCCACTATGGTGCTGCTCAGCTTTCTCCGGAGAGACGGTGTGAGCAGGAGAAACGAGTCCTTTAAATATCTCCTTTCTGTAATAGCTTTCTAGAATGCCTGTGGCAGGTGACCTCATCGATGCAAATCAGTGTCAACAAGTTCAGTTCCGTGATTATTCATCTTTCTGAGTTTCCGGGTTGGGGTGGAGAACAGGCAGTAGAAGCATCTTAATCACGAGGGGACAGAAAGCCCTGTGCTTTTTGTTTTTGTGTTGTTTCTGCCCAGCATACCAGTTTTTATGTTATTTTCTTGAAATACCTGGCAGCCATACCTGGTATGAGAGACCCCACCAATACCTTCTAAATGGTGATGTGCTCTTTCGAGCAGACACCGGTTGGACAGCGAGTGGAATAAGCAGAAGAGCCCTAATGTGCTCTGTTAGTGAAGAATATATGTGTGTGTACCTTTTGATGGTATATGTACAAAGATTATTAACGTTGAAAGTACGTTTGGGTGCCCTTCTGACCTGGTGGCTCGTTCTGTTTTGTTTTTACTTTAGACTGTGCTGGGCAGTATTAACTGGGCCTTTCTGGGAGTGGACGAAGCCCATCGGTTGAAGAACGATGACTCTTTATTGTATAAAACTCTGATTGATTTCAAGTCCAACCATAGGCTCCTGATTACGGGGACCCCTCTTCAGAATTCCCTCAAAGAGCTCTGGTCCTTGCTGCACTTTATTATGCCGGAGAAGTAAGCTCCTTCCTGTGTATTTCAAAAGATGTGAGAATGTCTGATATGCCAATGCTTTTAAACTTTTTTTTTAATAGACCTTAGGGAAAACAGATGGCTGCTTTGGGGGGCAAAGCACAGCATTACAATGAGGCAGGAATGAAAACACTAATATATTCCATAGTAAATGATGGAAGGCACGACCGGCCTGTGAAGGAGCGAAGCCTATTGTTTATCGAAGGATTGAATCAGTTAATGCTTTGGGAAAGAAATTGGTGCATAGGAAACATCACATCCTCCCACTGTTGTTGTAAGGCAGTCTGCATAGTTGAAATGATGTACACGAGGTACATAATCTGATTAGTATTAAAAAGTATCTTAACTACAAATCAACCAAAAGCCGCAGCTATAGCTCTTATTCCCATCTTTCACCGACTGAAGAATTTATGGACTGCCTTTACTGAAAAGGTTTTCCTAAGTGGTGATGATGTACACTTCTTAGGAAACCTAAAATTAAGCAGGGCGCTTCATGATTCATAAAGGGAAGTCTGCGTTTGTGGCCGTGTTGCTGAAGAAAGACCCCGCTGAGTCTGACCCTCGGCAGGACTGATGCCTCACCGCTTTCTCTGTCACTCTTCTGCTTCCAGCTGTTTCGCTGTTGCTTGTCCCATGACCACACCAAGCCATTGCTGTTCTTTTCTGTCAGGAGTGTTTCCCCTCCCCTTTGTCTTCACTTGGCCTATTATCCTCACCTTTTATCCTCACCTTTTATTTTAACCTATTATCCTATTATCCTCACCTATTAACCTATTATCCTCACCTATTATCCTCACCTATTATCCTAACCTTTTATTTTCTGTGTGGTACGCCTTTCATTTGTTTACTCATTTGCCTCATGTCATCAAATGCTACATTCAAAAGTAGCAGCTCTCTTGTTTGCTTTTGTTTATTGGTGGTCCATGTAGTTCAGGGTGGTGCTGGCTGTTCGCTGGACAGTTCAGTTAAGCAGTTCTTGTGGACAAGAAAATGCTCTCACCTATTTTTTTTTAGATTCAGAAGAGTTTGAGTGCTGCTGTGTGCTGTAAACGGAGTAGGCATTTTGGACGCTCTGATGAATAACATAGACATGACCGTAGCCTCACGTGTTGTTAGTTTTTTATTTATTTGTTTCTTTGTTTATTTATCTTTGTTGCTGTTAACTTTTTAAAGCGGTCTGTTGAGTATGATTTACGTACCATACCGTGAGGCACGCTGTTGTGTGTACCATTCAGTACCTTCAGTGACTATCATCTCCCCAGTTTCCTCGACTGTTTGTGGTTAATCTCTGTTTTTAACCTTTGTCTTAGGCATCCTTAATCAGTTTTCAGCTCTACTTTTTCTAGAAATTTCATCTAAGTCCTCTTTTGTTTTTAGCTTCTTTCTCTTAGCACAATGTTTTTCAGATGTCCTAGAGTTTTCTCTTAACCTGGAATAGTATTCCACTGGCTGTATTCCTAGCCAGTTGGTGGACATGTAGATTGTTTCAATTTGTCTTTATGTGAATATGTTTTTATTATTTTGTTTCCATACTTCAGAATGGAGTTCATGGCTTGTTCGGAAAGTATATATTTAAAAACGTACAGGCTGTTTACCAAAGTGATTACCTTCCCCCCAGAAATGTTTGACTTTTCTAGTTTCTCTGTATCATCGTCAGTTGATCTTTTTGATTCAAGTTCTTCCATGGGTGCGTAATGATACTTCTTTGGGACTTTTTATTTGCATCTATATGTTGACTAATTATGTAGAGCATCTTTTCACGTGCTCATTAGTCATTTGTATATCTTTGGTGAAATGTCTTCAAATCTTTCATCTGTTTTAACTTTAAAATTGAATTGTTTGTCTTATTAAGAGTTGAAATTATTTTAAAAAGTATTTTAGATGCCTTGTTAACTATATGATTTGCAAATATGTCTAATCTGTGGCTCTTTTCTAATGTTGTCTTTTGAAGAGTAAAGTGTCAAAATTGGATGGAGCATAATTTTAAAAAATTTTTTAGAGAAGTGTGGTTTCTCATAGAAGTTTCACTTGTTGCAGTTAGTCCAGTTCCATGTTTTTTTTTTTGAGACTAGGTGTCACTATTTTGCCTAGGGAACCGCAGGCTCACGTTGCCCGGGGTACCACAGACTCAAGCCATCCCCAGCCTCAACTTCCCAGGTAGCTGGGATTACAGGTGCGCGCCACCATGCCCAGCTATTTTTTGAGACTAGGTTTCGCTATGTTGCCCGGGTGAGTCTTGAACCTGCAGACTCAAGCGTTTCCTAGTCTCAGCTGTGCTCTAGGTTTAAAGGCATGTGCCACCGTGCCCGGCTCTCCAGTTCGTTTTAAGTTTATTTTTGTTTATTGTGTGAAGTGTGTGGGCCCAAGTTCATTTTTTTGTAGAATGATTTTTGTCCCAGAGCTGTTTATTGAAAAAAATATCTTTTCTTCATTTTCTGGTTGAAATCAGTCGAGCGCATGCAGGTTTGAGGGTATGTTTCTGGAGTCTCACTTCTATTCCATGGACCCATGTGTCTGTCCTCATGCCAGTTCACACTATTCCGGTTACTAGAGCCTTATGCCGCTTTTGAAAGTAGTGTAAATTCCAGTTTTGCTCTGCTCCCCCTTTCCACCCCAAATTATTTTTGTTATCCTAGATCCTTTGTATTTCTACAAACATTTTAAAATCAGATAATTTCAGAGAAGAAAGCTACTGGAATTTTGATAGGCCTTGAGTTGACTCTTGTGATTGGGGGTAATTATCGTCTTAAAACTGAACCTACTAAGCAATGCTTATAGACAGTTTTCTTCCCTTGTTTAGGTCTGTAGTTTTTTTCAGCTCTGTTCATTAGTTTTCATGGTATGAATTTTGTATTTCTCTTAGTAAATTCATATTTACTTGTTTCAATTTTGATTTCAAGTGAACTTTTTAATGTACTTTTCAGATTGTACTAAATTGATTTTTTTGTATTGACTTCTGTGAACTTGCTAAATGTATTCCCACTGGTTTTGTTTATTTTCTTAGTCGTTTCTGCTGTTTCTCTAAGTAAAGACTGTTGCACTTCTTTTCCAGTGTGGCTGTTGTTTATTTCTGACCTTATTGTACTGCCCAGAACCTCCATCTTGAATAGAACTGTTGGGAACAGGATGTTAGCAGTCGCTTTTTTATAGACAGCCTTTATCAGGTAGATGTTTTCTTCTGTTCCTAATTTTTGAGGGTTTCTACAATGAATGTTGGATTTTGTCACATGCTTTTTTCCTGTGTCTGTGGAGATGACTGTGTGATTTTGTTCTTTGTTACCATAACTATGCCTTAGATGTCAAGCCAGGCTGTCATTCCTGGGATAAAGCTGACACAATCACAATGTTTAAATATACAAAATTGTTGCTGGATTCAGTCTGATGATGTTTTGATGAAGATTTTTGCATTTGTGGTTTTGAAGGATTTTTATTATTCTGTGGCTTCCCTCCCTTCTCCCCCCTTTACTGGAATGTTAGCCTGGCTTTGGTAGCAGAATCCTATTTCTCAAAGGAATTTGTTAAGATTGGTGGCATTTCTTCTCTAAATATTTCATAGAATTCATCAATGTAGACATGTGGGCCTTAGATGATCTTTGTGGGACAGATTTATTACGAAAAGGAGGAAGAAATAGAGAGGCACCTGTATAATCACAGGTGGGCAGGAGAGCTGCCTCTGTGGGAAAACTTGTAATGACTAATTCAGATTCTAGTTGTAGGTCTGGTCAGGTTTTCTATTACTTTTTGACTTGGTTTTTTTAATTTGTATCTTTTAAAGAACCTGTCCATTTCATCAAATTGTTTAACATGTTGGCATGAATTTAGAATATTCCTTTATGATTCTTTTAGTTTTCGAAGAAACAATAATGATCTAAGTAAGCATTCGATTGTGGTAATTTATGTTTTGTCTTTTTTTTTTTTTTTTTTGGGGGGGGTCAGTTTAACTAAAGGATATCAATTATGTTGATATTTTCCAAGAAAGCTTTAATTCTTCTGATTTCATTCCTACACTCATCTTTTTTTCTTGGCTTTTAATTTAATTTTCTCTTTTATTAAGATGGAAGCTTTGATTATTATTTTTCCGTTACCTAACGCAGATGTTTAAACTTAACAGGTTTCCCTCTCTGTTCTACTAGCTGCATCCCGTAAATATATCTGGTGTTTTTTATTTTCGTTCAGTTCCACCTACATTCTAATTTCTCTTGCGATTTCTTCTCTCATGAGTGGGTGTTTAGATGTATGTTGCATAATTTACAAATACTTAGGGGTTTCTCAAAGATTTGTTGTTTAATTTTGTCTTTGAGACCATTCTATAAATAAACTTATCATGAATTGTTATGTACTCTTAGAATATTTTCTGTCCTGGAGAATGTTTCATGCATGCTTGTGTGTGTTCTGCTTTTGTTGGAGCATGTTACAAAACTGTCTCTTAAAAATCAGCTTTGTTACTAGTGCTGTTCAGGGCTTCTGTCTTTGCTGACTTCATGTCTTGTTTTAGTAATTATTGAGTGCAAAATATTTGGATATTTAACTATAATTGTTGATATAGTTACATAATATGACTATAATTCCTGTTCTGTAGGGTTTTCTTCTGTATTTCAGAGGTTCTTTTGTTAAGTGCATGTACATTTGCCTTTGTTGTGTGTTTCATTAATATTTTCATCATTATATCATGAGTCTTGTTACGTAGGTTTATTTTGTGTGATAACATTAGAACTTCTCAGCTCTCTTCTATTCATAGAATACACTGCTTTTTTCATTTTACTTTTAGGCTAGCTTTTCCTTTGAGTTACATAATGCCCACAGACTATTATTGGCTGTTCTCTTTTTAGCTAGTCCAACAGTATGCATTTCCCAGTATTCCATTCCTTCACATTTAGTATAATTGTTGACATGGTTAGACTTATAGCTGCCATTTCTGTTTTTATGTGTCTTAATTATTTTCCCCCTCTTGTTTAGCCTTTGCTTTTTTTTTGTTTCTGCAAATATTTTTCAATGTTCCATTTTAATTCACCTGTTAATTTAGTTTTTGAAGTTAATTTCTTAGTACACATGCTCTAGTTTCTTAGTGCTCTAGGCTTCTTGGTAGTACACATCCTACCATAATACGTTTTAGGTTAATCCAGTCTTTGTTCTGATAAAATGCAGCAATTTTTCTCCTGTATAGCTCCATTTTCACCTGCATCCTTATGTTATAGACCTAAGCATGCAGTGATATAATTATTGCTTTATGCAGACTTTTAAGAAAATTAAGAAAAGAGAAAAATACATTTATCAAGTCTTATTTACTCCTTTATTTTGTCATTTCCGGTGATCTTCCTTCTTCCTATAAATTCAAGTTGCCATCAGGTGTCACTTTTTTTTAGCTGAAGGTATTCCTGTGTTATTTCTTATAAAACGGGCCTGCTGCTAGCAACAAATTCTTTGTCTTTATTAGCCTGGCTGTCGTTTTTTCATCCTTGTAGCTAGTTTAAGAACCTTCAGAAGATGGGCATGAACCTTGAGCACTCTATCTACCTGTGCCACCCTCACTACAGCCGTTACTAGGAATGGCTTAAAAACGTTCCTTTCATTGCAGGCAGCCTCAGCAGTGTGCGCCTGGAACAGGAGGCCCCTCTGCACCCCTTCCCCTGCCTTTTCTTAGGGCAGGCTGACATTTTGGGCTCAATGATTCTTGTAGGAAGTTGTCCTTGCATTATAGGGTGTATAGTGGCATACACCCCCCCCCCC
>PVHY01022073.1:0-22951 GCA_004024945.1 Uropsilus gracilis
GGGGGGAGGTCGTGACCCTGCCCTACAGGGTTCGGGATCCTGAAGATGTGTTTGGGGTGAGGGCCCGGGAAGAAAACCGAGTGGCCGGCCACTTGGAGGTGGAAGGGGAGCGGCCGCTGGGGCCGAAAGGCCTGGGGTTAACCTCGGGGGAGCGCAGCCCTGAAGCCCCGAGGGAAAGCCCTCTGAGGGGAGGGATCTGTGTGTGCGCATGTGTGCGTGTGTCCGCGTGTGAGCGTGTACGTGTGCAAAGGAGATAAAGGGGTACATTTGCCCCGGGAAACGAGGGCAAGGCAGTTTTCCCTCTGTAGGGGGAGGTGACCGGTTGCCTGAGACTATTGGAAACTGAGCTGGAGAGAAGGGAAAAGGAAGACCACACAGCACTAGTGCGCTCTCCTGCGCGCGCGCGCGCGCGCACTCTCCAAACTGTTATTTTCTCCCTCTTTTCTTTCTTTCTTTTCTTTTAAGGTTGGTAACTCGCGCAATGAGCAGGTGCAGGCTTTGCACTGGATGCTCGGGCAGACCTGAATACCTCATGCCGCGGCTTCTCCAGCCCGGCAGAGCGCGCGAACCCTGGAGGCCGCGGGGCCCGGGGCCCTGCCACATCAGTTTTATGCTAATTAATGTTTGCGGGGGGGGAGGGGAGGATCTGCGGGGGAAGGGGGAGGGGGTAATTTGTCAGTTTCGGGCTAAAAATGCTCTTTCTGCCCGCTTTCACAGTTCCGTCTTGTCCCCACCATTCGCTGCAGTGGGAAAAGTTCTGAGATGCCGGGAGAAAGCGAGTAGGGAAAGTTGGAGACCAGAGCGGGCGCGTGGGAACTGAGCGCAGACTTTGCGTGGAGGCTTTGGTATCTCCAAATAAGTTTAAAGACCGGGAAGAGGAACGGAGTTCTTACTCCTTTAGGGTATGTGTCTCTAATAGAGCTAGGGAAAAGAGGTGGGAAGGAAAGAAGGGTAGGAAGAGACCAGAAAGGAGCCTGAATAAATGCCCCTAGCTGTTTCCTCCTTAACTGAAGACTCTTGCTTTGTGCCGGGGAAGACTGTAGCTTGAAAAGACTGGAACTCCAACGAAGCAAATGTCCTAACCTGACCTAGTCAGACACGCTTCTTGTTTATTTGTCACTCTTCGCACGGGACATGGGCGTGTGTCTGGGCGCGGAACCTTCGTTTCTACTATTTGTGGGTGAATGTTGAGCGCGCTCACGCGAGTGCAGGAGCGCGCGTGCGCGTGCGTGCCCAGGAGTATGGACAGGTGGCAGTAAAGATTGAGGGGGAACTGTGATTAGTAAACGTCATTTACGGTAATGATTGGACGGGCAGAAGATAAAATATGTGCCAAAAGATCTATTGTTAAAACTCCTCGAGTCAGGGCAAAAGTTAAATAAAATTTAAGAAGTTGTTATAAAGAACGATAGTTGAACTATGAAGCCAGTTCCGATATTATTATTATAAAATTATCTACGTATCCAGTCAGTTGGTAAAGCGCTGCTTCAGTCTTTTTCTTTAGTAACCAATCCACTCCGCTCTTGAATCCTCTTTGTGTGTTTCTTAAGACACACACTTTACCAGATAATTAATGGCCATTCTCTCTTCCCCCATCCTCACCTCCTCCCTTCCCCTCCCCTTCTGTCTCTCTCTCTACCTCCGTTTCCCTGTCTCTTTTTCTCCCCCCTCTCTGTCTCTCTCTTCCTCTCTCTCTCTCACACGAAATGCTAGAGAAAACTTCTTTCAATTACAATGTCATAGTCAGTGTAAAACAGGTAGTGTTAGACTTCTTAGAATTACTCTCATGCATGATTTTTTTTTCTTGAATTTTTTGCTTAGACTTGGACATTGAAGTCCTTCCCATATGATTGGAGAATGTTCTTAAAGTTATTTATTAACAACAACAAAAAAATACAGGTTTTTTTCTGAGGTAACAATAGCTCTGGAGTTTAAGCTTTCAGAGCCAAGATAAGTTAAATCAATAGAACTGTTTATCCCTTCAAAAATATCTCATCAATACTCTAATTATATTTCAATCACCCGGTCTTAATACCTTACAAAAAGTGTGTTGTTCTAAAACCCTATTTAAGGTTATTTAAGTTAAACATGGTAAGTTTGTTGATTTACTATTGTATTTTGATCCTTTATCAACTAGAAGACATCCTTAAATCTAAATACCTGCCAGTACTGCAATTATTAACCTAGGATGTATAGTTGTAGATATCTATCTCGATTTTAACTCTTAACAGGAAGAAAAAAAAACACTACTTGTATTTGAACTCCCTCAGAAAATATACTGTTTGCATTATGATGTTATTATTTTTAAATATTTTCAAATGTTATTGTCTTGTTTCTGAACTTTGAAAGCGGTAGCTAAAATATTTTGTATCTTGTATTTCCAAAACTGAGATTTTTTTTCATTCAAGTCTTGCTTATGCATTTGATCTTAAGATACTTCTTTCATTCATTCCCCTAGATATATTGATTTCTTTCAATCTGGTTTCTTTCTCCTCTGGCTACTTCAGAGACTGTTTTAAAAAATAATTTGTACAGAAGATAAGAGAAGTTGATATAAGGGGAAAATTATATAAAATAGCATATGCATAATGTACAATAAACATCGGATGTTGACACTTTTAGCTTTTTTAGAACATATGTCTAGTTATAGCTATTAATAGTATTTATATACTAGGAAACCTGAATGAACCAAAATGATGCTAAAGGAAAGAAAGGTACATACACTTGCTCAAAGTGTCTTTATAAGTTAGTGACAAACCTTTATAAGTTAGAGGGCTTAATTTGCTTTGGCTATTACATCAGTATGGTATCTATGAAAACTAGAATAAATGTTGAAGCCCTCTGTTAATACAATGAGGTGAAACAGATGCTTTCACCTGCTTGGTAAGTAACTAAGGATAAAACTAAAACTAAAAGTAAGGATATCAAAACATGCAAGAAAATGTCAGCAAGTGTATTTAAAAGTTGTCAATGATCAGTTCCCTCCAATTATTTTTAAACTAAGCATTAGTTGCATAAACTTGACTGTTAAAAACAGAAGTTACTTAGTTAACTGGTAACCAACCATTAAACAACCTCACACACACAAAAAGAAAAGTAATAGGTACATGGTTAGTCACTTATTTGTAGATTGGGCTTGAGATTTAATATCCATGATTTCAGGTCATTAAAAAAATTCACTCTTCTACTTTGATATCTAAAATGTCTATAATTTCAAGTATTGCAAGAAGATGATTTTGTCCCAGGATCTCTCAAACCAGATTGTGATTTGGGTTTAATGTAGCCTTAGAATGTTAGAGTTTTCAATTTGGAAAGATTCTAGTTAGTTTATCAGTTTTATATGCATATATGTATTCACAAAAAAGGATTCTTTTGTCTTAAAAGTCAATACCAGTACCATCCATGAATAACAAATTGAAAGAATTCCTAAGTCTTACTTGTTAGTAGTTATACATGAATGTAACTTTAGTATAAGAAGCATACAATATTTTCCGATACTTACCTTTATTTTTTTTTAATCAGGAGTTTTAATAAAAATGGCAAGCTGAGCAAGTCTTGTATTTATCATGTCCCTCATTGATGATTTTCAGTGGCACAGACTTATGCACTAAAGCATCGGCATAGAAAGTTTTAACACAAATTTAAGATGCCCTTCTAACAGATAATTATGATACTTGGCACAGAGAAGTTAAAAAATTACTTCAGATGAAGAGAAACTATGCTTTTGAAGTTTTTGTACTACATTCAATTAATGTCTTCTGTGAAGCTTTATGTTTTGTTTTTAATATTTCAAAAAGAAGATGGCATAATTAGCAAACTAAAGCCTAAAATGTGAAAGTTTGACTTTGGTTCTACCACTTATTTCTCTACATTTTAAAATGCTAGAAAATTGTAGTTTAATAATGTATAAATAAAATCCAAGATTGTTTAAGCCTATGATTTACCTTGTAATCAAATTACAAAGCAAGATAATAGTTTCTTGAGTTATTTTTGCCTATCTTTCAAACCTGTTGTTTATCTTGGAGTTGATCTCCAATAATGTCATAGTTTTTCTTACAACAAATGCACATAGTTTTGAAGATGATTTACATTCTGACCTCCACAGATCATTATTTCATACTTTCAGATACTTCATTTGATTTGTACATATGATATTTTCTTTTGTGAAGCTTCAAGTATTATGTAGAATACACTACAAGACTGTTGTTTTTCAGAGTTCTCATACATAAAAATATTTGTTATGCATCTAATACAGAATTTTAAAAATCTTGATCTTTGTTAGTCCAGTCTGTGGTTATTTTTTTATATAACCTACTACATTTCATGGAGGTTGCATATAATTTGCTGAGACTAAGATGAGACTTCTCTTTTTGCCTCTCTACCTCCCCCAGTCTCCTGAGATGTGACACCCAATATTGATTAAAGTCTTGGCTGGGTTTGAGCATAAATCACTCTTCTCTTTGGTGATTGACCATGTGTGATTCACCAGCATAGGAAACATAATATGCTTTATTGTTTCTCATTTGATGTTTTGTTTTTAGAATGTAAGTAGCATTTGTAAATTAGCTTAATGTGCAGCTAAGGACTTGTTATTTTAGGAACAATTTGTGCTTTGACTATCAATTAGCATTAAAAAAAATCTTTCCAAGTTATTTTACTAAATTATTGCATACAGTTGCCTTTCTTCAGCAAGGAAAATAGTCATTTAAATTGCATTGTATTAACAACATTGAACAATTTATTGAAACATATAATAAGAATCTCTCACAAGTTGTAAATGCTTCCTTTGAATCTTTGTCTGATGAAATTAGTTTGAAGTATGCCTTCTAAATAGATACAGGTGAGTCTTCTAGATTTCACTAAACATTTTGATTTCACTAAACATTTAAAGGTTTATGTTACATGGGTCTTTGAGAAAGTTAAAATTTGCTTGGATTTTATCTTTCAATTATTATAGTTTAAGTATTTTGTTTTCCAAGGTTTTATTTTCAGATTGTTTACCATAAAAAAAGTTGCATCAAGTTATAAACCTTTGAAATGACAGGAAATGTAAATACATACATATATGTATAAACGATCTGAGTATTTTATTATGTAAAATAGAGCATTTTCACTTTATGTTTGAATTGCAGTAAGACTATATTGATCTTAGCTTGTCCAGCATGTACCATTTTCTTAACTACTGAGTTACTGCATTGTGATTGGTTAGTTTTACACACATACATATATTCTTGTCTAAACACTGCAGCCTAAATGATTTAGCTAAAAATATTTAAAAAATCATTATATTTATATTTCTACACTTTAAGACTATATTTAGGAGCTTCTTTTCTATTATTTTATGCTCAATAATTTATTGTTTTATGAAGAAACCCTGAATTAAAAGCTATCCTAATGAGATTTAGATAAATGTAATACCAAAGGCTCTGATCTTTATAGATTCATCTGTCTCAGGCATAAGCAGCAACTCTGTGAGCCTACATTGTGCTCAAATTCCTTAACTCTCCTTTTCAATTTTCAGAATTATTTCCAGTTAACAATGTTTTACTTTTGCAGCTATTTAAAACATCATTTAATTGCTGATAATTGCTTTTAAGTATATGTTGCAGTACAGAAATAACTTTATTAGAATAGTACAGTTAGTTTGCCAATTTTTTTCTCTGGAAAATGAGAACACCAAGGATAGTATATTTATATTTAACCTAGCAACTTGTTGTTATTAGAATGGATGTAGTTAATCACATTATTTTGAGGCACCTACTTACTTTGAGAAGATTTCTGATAATCTTTTTTAATGTTCCTGTTGGAGTTCATGATTAACTTTATATATTTAAATGTACAAATGACTATGAACACAATTTTCTGTTATGTGTAAGTTAGTCATTCAGGCAGTCAATCAATGAAAGCTCAATGTTTTTCAAATTAATGATGCAATTATAATTAGAGGGATAAAAAAGCAGATAAATGTTCAATTTTATCTGTCCCCCAAGAAATATATATCTAATCATATAAAAAGAATGACCCAAATTGCTTTTTAATACAAAATCAGGGACTTTTTTATACAGGGGCTTTTACATTTCTTGTGTGTTCTGACTTGGGTTTACTTTACAAGATGTTTTGACTCAAATTCACCCACAAAAATATTCATCTGTAGATCTTTCTAAACTGGATGTGGAAGTGATCAGTGACTGAATTTTGTGAAAGGTATAGCCCTGTTGCTTTATGATTTAAATTAGCTTGGAGCTTGTCCAGGATATCAATCTCAGATGCTATTGTACAATTAAATATATGTGACTTGAGTGGAAATTGTCAAAGATAACTTGCTAAATTTGAAAATTAATAAGTTTTATTTTTTGTGCATGTAAGTATATTAATGTGTCTAAAACTGTGAGCACAATTACACAGTGAATAGCGTTACTTTCAAAAAAGTTTTAGAGAGTAATGATTTTAAGAAGAGCTTAACTGAAGCAGCTAAAACATATTATTACACAGGATGAATACAAGATCTGGGATACGTTGCATGTCACAGCAAGAAGTCAACATTATTTACTATGGTTTGTTGAATAATAATAACCCAGCGGTGAAGTTTGAAGGAAGTGCATTATGTTTGACAAAAAATTGGATTTGTTTCCAAAACATGATTTTTGCTAAGTAAATATTGAAATGGGCAACAAAATAATGGCAACTTTTGTATATTATTATGAAGAACTGAGAATTGTTTTCTTTCCTTAGCATAGATGGGGATGGTAATAATAAAAAATTCTCAGTTTAACTTATCTTTGGATTTATATGGTATCATGTGTTTAGTAGCATTTGATATCATTTCAGTACGAGCAAGGAAAATGTTTTTCTTTAAAGACAAACAATATAAGGAAAGAAGATAACTAGTTGAACGGGAATTATTTTATAGTAGTACATCGAAACATGGGCAGTAAATACTTGCTAATTCAATATAAGGGATAGTGGATATTTTTAAAATAAGGACAATGAACATAAAACTAGAATATTATAAAATAATTTGTTTTATTTACATATCAAGCAGGTGAATTATTTTGTTAAAATCTTAAAGCTTCTGTTCTGCATTTTTTAATAGCGGCTGTAATTGAGCTGCGTTATTCATAATACCACATTGTAAAAACATTATGACTATGTATTATCAAAATAAAACTGGAACTGTGGCAAGACTTTGCTAAATATATAGGGATTTTTTTTTTGCTAAAATATAGGAATTGTATTCAGCAGTATTCCAATTTTATATTTAAAATACCTGATTTTTCTTAATCCTAACTCTTAGAAATCATGCTTCTTTATTGAGTAAATATCTAGTTTAATAGTACTTTGGGGTTTTAAGTGAAAATGTTGGAGTACTTAAATCATCCTATTATCATACCTTTTATAGCTTATGGATGCTCTTGTGTGTGCAACAAGTGTAAATTTTTTTTATCAATGGTTTAGAGATTTTTGTGGTGACTGTTTTTTCTTCTAGTAACTTTAACCCAATTACTATCTATGTATTTATGCTTAGATAACAAACAAATGATCTCTGAAAGCCTTTGCGTATATTTATGTGTTTTTATACGTACACATACCACATATAGAAGCATATAGAACATATAGCTTTAGCTAAGTCAAGCAGATTTCCAATAAAGTTTGCTTTAATTTGCTTCCCATAGTTCATTAAAATATAAAATAACACATGAAAAAACATTCTACTTACTGAATGAAAATAGAAATATGAATTTTAAACCAATTTTACAGTAAGTTAACATGTACTTAAATATTGTAAAATGTAACTTGGCTATGTCATGTTTGATGATTATTAAGACAATGACTAAAACATACTAATTTTCCTAGACTTATCCTACTAAAATATATTTTAGCTCTCATTTGAAAATACATCTAAAAAGTACTTTAATTATAGAAGTAGATGTTGAACTATTAGCTATAGAATCTGTACACTTATTGAAAAACATTTAATGTTTAATGTCATCACTCTATTTTATTTGTTTATTTCATTGCTGCTTGCACTTCAGAGCAAGCATAACCCTTAAATCAGTAGATAAATGGTAGGACAACAATTTCATAGCCTAAAAAGAAAAGTTTGCTCTAAAAGCATTGCCATGAATGAGATCAGCTAGTGAGGTCAGTAGGTTAATCTGCAGGTCTACATAAGGAGATGTGTATTACCATTTCTTGCAGTGGACTATAATTGTCTTTGAAAACACCTGGTTGAGGTCCAGTTAAATTGGAATCAATTACTTTTTCAATCATTCCATGGCATTTGTAAATTCATTACGTCATTGGGAAAAGTGCAAGCAAGCATGCATTTTTTTTTTCAAATAAAAGAGACTTAAAAAGTAGTGACTGCTGAGAAGTTTCTGCATCATCTACAGCTTGTGTAATAAGAGTGAAAAAAATCTTGTACATAATAAATGTAATATGACATTTAGTTTGAAGTTCATCTTTGCATTTAGTTATCTAAGTAAAGAGAAACATTTAACATTACTCTTTGCATCAGCTGGTATGCATATATTTTAAAAGGAAACTGTGTAAGTAAGTGAAAATGGTTTCAAAATATTTTATGACTTGTGAGCCAGTCTGACACCTTTATTCATACAAAGAACTCTCTGACAAGTGCATATTATTATCAAAGATGAATATATGTCTACTGTTCACTGATTTTTCTCTTCACACCATTGACAGTACATGCAGATTTGAACTTGTAGCCAGAAACAGTGCTTCCATGCTTCAAATTGCCAAAAGACCCCTAGGGATAGAAACTTGACCTGCTTTTATGAAACCATAGAATTACATTTATACAAGTTACCCCATGGGAAAGGAATGAACTGATCCCAATTCAAACCTTAATATTGGAGCCTTCTGGGTCAAATTTGATTTTTCTTTCTTTTAACACCTGTTTGGCTACCAAATTTAGTAACTAAATATTCTTTGAAAAATTTTAAAGTGTATTTGATGAGTGATATTTCATAGTTAAGACAAAGTGTCATCAAAATTTGGCAGCTATGTAAGTTATCATATGTTAGATATTTAAAAAGTCTACCTTTTAAATGTACATCCTAGATGTGTAGAGTTTAAACATGAATTTGTTTAACTGAAAATGAAAACATTATTTTATACCTTTTTAAAAAAATTAATTTCTAGCTGAAGAGGAGGCCCAGGTAGGGAAGAAACTTTTTTAGGAAATTGTTCTCTGTGATAACACTTCTGGGCTAAGGGTTTTTTATGAAATTTTTAAGAATCACCTTTTTAAGTGGTTATAGTTCTTATTTTGCTTTTTGTTGGACCATCTGAAGGTATTTACAGAAAACTGCTTTTGCCACTAATAGTGACAAATGAAAGTGTTTATTAAAAACTTGGCTACGTAAAAGCTATTTTTATTTCAGTTAGATTCATTTTATATTTTAGACCAGACCTAAATTGGAAGAATGAAGTTAACCACATGTTCAAAATAAATTTGTTTTGCAATATTTTAATATCTGCAAATCAAAGTGCTATGCTCATATATATATAGTATATATATAGTATATATATATATATATACTATATATATGTGCAAATGGTAGCTAATGTAAATGAGTAGAGTTAGAATACTTTTTACTTATCACTAGTGGTATTAAATGGCAACCATTAGATTAAAGAATGTAATTCTCCATATGGAATAACCTGTACTCAATATTATTTACTTAGAAACACTTTATAAGTGATAAAGCAATACACATACTGCACCACCTCTCTCTCTCTCTCTCTCTCTCTCTCTCTCTCACACACACACACACACACACACACACACACATGCACAGCTGCTATTACAATTATGAAAGTTAAGTAATTCCATGATTGGATTTTGGAATCAAGGTTAACAAATTCCTTTCCCAATTATAAATTTTGAAAAATTTCAAAGACATTTCACTTATTTTTCTCTTAACATGGATAAAATCACCTGAATAATTGATTCTTTCCTAAGTACCAAACATAATAATTTCTAATCAGGATGGTTATGATGAAATATTCTGGGAGTAGAGAAAAAAAGTTGAATTCCCAGGGAAATGTATATCACTTTCCTATCATAGATCATGACTGAGATCTAAATATATTTAAAATCTTAAAATGTTTTTAATTTTATTGTTGTGTGGCAAAAACTTTCACTATAAGCTAACATTTTTCTGCTTGCCTTGATACCTATCATCTGATGAAGCTGAAAAAGTAAATCATTTGGACGTTTTCTAATATTCCGATGATATCATATTTATAAAATATCAATATTTTAGTGATTTAATTTGAAAGTTTGCTCCAACTAGTTTCATGGTGATTTAACATGGCTATTGCTTCCCACTTTTTCTGACTGATAGCAGGAAGAAGAGGTGAGATTATGTGACTCAATCCACATCATGCTGTTCTTAAAAATAATCTACTGCAGGAAAGCAACCTATTCTGACTTTTGTAATGGTGATAATATGAAGATTTTGTGACCTTTTTTGTCTTTCATTGGCACTTTGCAGCTCTGTTTCCAAAAATGATTGATGGCACACCATGTGAACTGGGGGGTGGGGAGGCAAATCACATTAAAAATTCTTGCCATAAAATACATGAAAGGAGAGATGGAATTTTTATAAAGCTAATTTTCTATACCTAGAGTAATTTTTAATAGTGCATAAAGTCTATATAAGTACTTGTAGAATGTTTTCAGACACCAAACTAAATTTCATCTTCTTTAATATCTTTATCATCTAAATTATGCTCATAATAATCTTATTTTTGAAGTGCTCTAGTGAAATTGCCCATGAAATGTAAACATGTAAACATTTTGTCATGAAACTTACCTACAAACTTCTAACAAAAAACAGAACTGGATTTTTGAGCTTGTAATATTAGATTGGATCCTCCAAATTCAAGGATGAGAATATAACTTATTTGCATTTTGTTTTATTCTGAGTTTAGGAAATAAAACTAAAAGATATAGTTGATCTGGAGTAAACTTCTTTGCTCTTCTTTTGGGGAGTAGGTTAAATAAGGGCCCATGACAGGGATGCTGTTTGTTTTTCACAAAAGTTGTTTGTGATTTCAGGTACTCTTGGGAAATCTCTTGATCAGATTCACATCTGTTCCTGTCAAAGTGGGTGCTAAGATACCGGTCACCCAGCAACCATGTCCAAGAGGGAATTGGGCCGATAATAACTTCAAAAAGGAATGACAGATGCTAGATTAGGATGAAAGACAAAACGCATGAAAAATGAGCTTGTTAGAATCAAAAATTTGTTCAAGCACCTTTATGCAAATTAAATGAATATTGAATATTTGCATGCGGTAATTTCTACTTTTCGTTTGATTGAAAAGAAAAGAGTAGTGACTTCTTTCTTTTCTACTAATCAGCATACAAAGCAGAATCTCTTTTTAAAAAATTAGATTAGCCACCTGGGTTCTTATATCTCTACTAAGTGTGTTACAGTGTTTTTCTTCTTATAACAATGGTACTCTTAGGGACAGCTTGGTTTATCTAATTATTTCATAATAAACAGTCTTGCATGAAGTAAGATTATTTTAGATGAATATAAATCCATTTCTTGAGAAAACATTTCAAAAGTAACCTTATCCTGGTGTCCTTGAAATTGGTTAATGTACATTAATAAAAGATCACTGAATATGAATTCACACGAAAAACATAGGCTTCTCATGGAATGATACTGCATTAAAGTAAAGCAGAATGGTCTACCTGAAATGAAAAAGTAGGTAGAAAGATCTCTTCACAATTTTAGATGCTTTTGATACATTACTAGTGTTTCTATTGAATTGTTCACATACTAATCAGAATTTGAAGGGCTTGATAAAATGTGGTGATTGAGAAAGGTTTCTGAGTCTTGGTTTAGCAATGTCTAATGTGGTCACGTAGAGAAATTGATTTTCTTCAGAAATTAATTAATTTTTCATATCGCCCTAAGCTGCAGTTAAAAAGAGTGCATACTTGTCTGTTTTTTCCAGAAATATTGCCTAATCATATTAATACCATTGCCCCAAGGATGAAAAGATAATTGTACAAATGCATTTGGAAATATGTATCACTGAGTATTTATGATTAAATTATGCAAATGACCCAGCTCTCATCCTTTCCAGACCCAGATTGTCTAATTAGGATTGATATGCTGAATAGATGTTCCAGAATTTGAATACAAGCATGTCCAAGGAGCAGAAAATTGGAAATGACAAGGCTGAAATCCAAAGAAAAGTGTCTTTCGTTTCTATATTTTGTTAATATGCTGTTAGCAGTTGAGGTTTTTCCTTCCCTTTGGCTATTTCGTGACTCATCTGTCCTTATTAGAAACAAATGTGCAAAATGAATTGAACTTTAGCAAATAGCATTTCATTTCTGTTTGGTGCTTATTTAAAATAATAATCCCCTGGTCATTCAAAGAGAACATCACTATCAAGTTGCTTCTAACAATGTAAACTTACCCTTACTTGAGTGACTTTAAAAAAAAAAAAAAACTTCCTCTGAGTTGGTACCGCTAGCTTTATTTCAAAGCTAGCTCTCCACAACTTAGTGGCATACCAGTGCAGTATTTTCTAAGGATATGCCTTTTTGACTTTATAGATCATTTGTTCTTTCTTTCATTCATTAACCTAATTACCTATCTTCTTACATTTGGGGAAGACTGTTTAAGCAATAGTTCAGATTAGGAAAAGAAAAGCAGCACTTTAAATATAACAATGTTTGAGTTTGAGGTCCGCAGCAGGCTTTCTCCCTCATTGATTACACTCATTCATCTTAGATGCAGGGGTGGTAGAGAGGAGCTAGGAAGGGACTGAACTGTCAGGACTCCAGCCTTTGTTAAGCAGCGGGTAGTCACTGCCTCTGAACTCGCCTGGCTCCTGCTTTCCATCTGCAGGATGATGGATTGCTATGTTTAATACATTTCAGCTTTTGTCTGTCATAGTGTGGACAGACAGTACTATCAGTGATTTCAACAGTGATTAGGGAACCATTGCAAACCACTCCTATTGGCCAGACAGCTTCCAGGAATGTCTAAAAAAACATAACTCATTGGCACTCTCTCCATGTAAATGTGTAGCTTAACTACTCAGAGATTGTACATTCCCTGTTTAACCACAGCAGAAGCCCACTGAGACTTTTACTGGACTACAAATCCACAGTAGAACAGAATTGCACAATGCAGTAAGGAAACTCTTGGGTCTCAAACTGAAACATTCATCTAAGTGTTGCCAAGTTAAGATAAATTGTATTCTTTGAATGATAGCAGCAGGTGCTAAATAGTAGGGCTGTATTCTGTGGACAGGGATGTCAGTTGTTGCTATACTTATCAATACTGCACTGTTCAGCTATATTGGGGGGGGGTAAGACTGTGAGGACCGTGTTAAAGCAGGCAGACATGACATGGCATGCACTATGCTGGGATTTGCTGTGTGGTGCATGGTAGTTCACAAGTCCAGAGAATGAATGATTTCAACAACCAGAAAACCACTATGTACCAGTTAAGTATTCTCCCTAGAGTGTCTTACTCTATTTATAAGCTGGGTGCTATGAAAATACAATTCTGGAAGGGAAAAGAAAATACTTTTTCAAGCCATTAATATCAGGCATGCTTTTATTTAGAAATTGGACTCTGATCTAAATAAATTTTACTACTTCTGTTTAAAAGTATCAAATGTAATGTAAATTATAAGGTAAATTTTAAAAGGTATTACATAGAGTTTTAGCTCTCTTAATAAATAGGTCATTGCAAAATACTATTCCAGCCAAAGTTTTGAAGCAGAAATCTTAGTCAGAAGTTACTTGCTTTCAACGAATCTCTATTACTGGGAGAGATTAAAGAAAAAGTTCAGATGGTTAACAGCAGAGGTTCAAATGGAAATAAAAACTCTAGACCTTAGATTATATTTTCCCATTTTGATAGAGTTCTTAAATTGCAAGATTTTTACTTGAGATATTTTCAGTAAAGATTTCCGGTTTTGAATGTCATGCAAACACACAAACCACAAAGCAAATGCACACTTACACATATTTCTATTGAACCGATTTAATAGCTAAACTCATTGGCATTTTGATATTGCTGATTTCAGTAGTAAGGACAGGTGGTGCTCTACCTCTTAGGAGAACTATAAAAACATATATTTGCAGGTTATCTTTGTCTTATTTTAAGACTTGTCTTATTGAAACTGTTCAGCTTGAAAATTATGCATTCATTCAGTGTATTCTAAAGGTGACATTTGTCAGAGTAAGTGAAAGCTATAGTTCATAGTATACTTTTGTACAGAAAGTATCTAACTGGGTTGAAATAAATTTGGAATTTTAAATCAAAGCAATTCACAATTTTTATAGCACCAATGTAGGGAAATAACGTACTACCCCTCAACATTTTTTGTACTGCATAATCATTCTAATGTGTGGTTGTCAAATCTTTAGTCGAAGAATATTGCATTTTTATTTATTGCCTCCGTAGTGTGGGTGGGGGGCAGGCAGGGAAGCAGCTGAGTGTTTATTCTTTTTAAAAAGTGTAGGGTTGGGGGGACAGCTAGAGCAGGTCATTTCTGAAATCATTGTGATGTGCAGAATTTCATCCAGTTAAAGGGAAATGCATTATTTAGGCTACAAGAGTTAAGGCTTCTGACTTTAACAAAGCTCTCAGCAGAATGAATAGAAGGAAGAGGAGGTGCTAAGTAAATATTCTAAAGTAGAACTAATGCATGGAATGGCCATACTTTATCCTGAGATGTGCCTTTCCTTAACTTCTTGCTAATGCATTTTTAAAGGAGATTGCTAATAAACAATAGACACCTCGGATGCTGGACATGGTTAGGGAATAGACCTTGAGGAGAGGAAAGGAGCACTTTACCATATAAAAGCTATAGACATCCTCCAAAATATTAAAGAAAATATATATATTTTGTAAATTCAGATGTGTATCTTTGCTCTAAGGTGAACGTGATTAGTGTATTCAAAAGTAGATCTTGGGCAACATTGAGCATGTAAATGTGCATGTGAGTATATTTGTGTGTTTGTGTGTGTTGTACACCACCACAGGTTGCCAACCCTTGTTACACATACATTGTTGATCTTATGTTTGGTTAAACACCATAATTACAAAGTAATACAAGTCATTTGTCTTACTATGATTAAATAAAGAAAAAAAATGTGCTAGAAATGAATGAGTTTCTCAGGAAGGGAAAAGAAGTAAATCGCTGTCTGGGACTGTTTCAGAGTAGGAGAATATTTGAAGTCGCTTTCATTTACCCCAGCCATGGCTAGCCATGTGTGCCGGCTTCTGTAGGCCCTTGTAGCTGCTCAGGTCTGTTTGGTAAATCCATAGATTGGGGGAAATCAGGAATCAGGGCAGCAAGTTCAACTTCTTTTTTCTCAGTAGCTTCCTATAATGATTCCATCTCTAATGAGGTGAATTACTACTGCATGAAAAAGGAGAAAAAAGGGTTTTGGTCATCTCAGCTAATAAATCACATTGACTGCATGGTTGATCAGATCAATTGTGCATAAATCAGTGCCTTAAAGATTCTTAAACTAAGATTCTACCAAAGAGCCAATCGATTCACTGGCTTATATAAAGGCATGGTCTCTTGCCCATAGCAACCTGAACAAGAGTGTACAATATTTAGGCTGTTACTATGCTGTCATATTTTGAAATCATTGCTGTCAAATCTCAGGGGCACAGCTCTGAGGAGTAAAGCAGTTGTGACTGTTAAATGTACCCATTATATATTTTTGTAATATTTTTGTCTTATCCTGTTCAGTTTTGTTAGGTGAGTAGAAAAATTTAATTCTCAATAAGATGTAAAACATCCATTTTGAGAGCTCTATCCAAAACTGTAATTTTAGGGAATTATTCCCCACAAAATTATTGTGAATTAAAAAAGAAATTGGCCTTATATCCAAAAGTATCATAATCACAGTAGCTGTGGATAAGAGAATTATTAATTTATGGGCAACTTGGAATCATGGGAACAATCAAGAAACTTGATTGTAAGTTTTGATTATGTCAGTTACCAGCTGAGAGTTGTTGGACGAATCAACGGAACTGCCATGTTCACAAGTGTAAAATGGGGATTATAAGGAGAACTTTTGTTCATTTCAGAAGAATGTTGTGAGGATAAAAATGTGATAATAGTATTTGAAAGTACTTCAGAAAAGGTAAGGTGCTTTTCAACAGTTATTATCTGTTTAGACTTCCCAATTACTTTTTTTGAAAATGAGATATAATCTACATATAACATTGTGCAAGTTTAAAGTGTACAATTATATACTTCAAAGTTGCTAAGACACTAGATCTTAAATGTTCTCACCCAATTATGTTCTTAAACCCCTTTTATCAGAACAGCTTATGAAAGCATAAAGAAAATCTATTTTGGTTCTTGTCATCACACCCTTCTCTTTCTAAGGAAGTAACAGGGAATCATAACAAGACTTTAATTCTAAAAAGTTTTCATAAGTGAAATATTCAACAAAATTTTATTGGCAATATCTTCCCAAAATGTTTTGAATAGTCTGTTAACATGGTTACATCTTTGAAAAACAAGAAAAAAGGGAAATGTATCTACACCATATGCAAAAGAAATAATTCATTTTGGAGATATCTGTATTCTGAAACTACTATGAAACGAATATGGAATTCTCTATGAAATCAGCAGATTTTGTAGAAGGTGAAATCACAAATTATTGAGCCATTGATTTTCTTTTAGATGGACTAGAACACTCTATGATAGTTAAGTTCAGGATTTTTTTTTAATCTAAACATATAATTTATAATTATTCCCTACCAAGTATCTTAATGTTCCAAAATTATATTTTCTGCAATCTTCCAAAAATGAATTTGGGATAGGTATTTAGGAATCTTAACATAAAATTTGATCTCCATGAACTATTTTTTGAACTCATCAATATAATATCCTCTATTTCATAATACTATTATTCTTCTTGTGTCTGTAGATTTTTGACAATGACTTGACATTTTTGTAAATTACAGAACATATATTGTTTCTCCATTGTTATGTGGTGAAATTTAGTAGATTGTTAAAATTGGATCTGACTGATTTTCCTCTTGGCATTTCTCTACAAAGCACCTGATACTGAAATTCACCATAGGAGTAGAATACAAGTGGGTTTCTCTTGTTTCATTTTTCGTCTTTGTATGTAAAGTTTTGAAATATTTGTGATCTACTATTAATAGTAGCTATAGAGATGCTTGCTGATAGAAATTTTTTTTCTTGAGTTCATCCCTTAATTTTAAAACTTGAATGAATTTGATTTCTACTGACTAATAAATACCCCCTTGGTGTCTTGTATCTGTTCTTAAATCTTTCAGGTACCTTCTAGTACATAGTATGAGTTGCTCATTACAATTGTATGAATTGCTTTTTAAATGTTTTGTGCATATTATTGATATATATTAAGACATTTTTATGAGATTCTTAATTTTAGAGCTTTTTGGTTATGAATAAGAAATTAAAGTATGAATAGAAATACATTTTACATATTACAAATGTATGTGTAATGAAAAACAGGATAAGAACAGATTTAGCAACATTTCTAAAATATAAGTTATTTTTAATTCCTCACCATATTCTTTGTCCTTATGGTAGTTTAAATCAGATATTTGAACTTTATATGTGTTCAGATACATAAGATTTTATAGGTTGATATTTTATCTCAATTGTTACTTGTTAAGTATTTCAGGTTAATCATGAAAACTCACTATGTCATTTTTGAAGTATCTGAAATTTTGAATTGGACTATTAGACCAAAATTAAGAGTATGTTCTAAAATATCACTAATGATAATAATATTGTTATTAGTAATTATTATCTTAAAGATAACTGTTTGTAGTACGTTGTCTCTCTCACTTTCTTTTCTAGCCATAAAAAAATAAGTTCAGCCTGCTTTACAAGATTGAAGGCACTAAGGATCAGAACTATCAGTTAACTTGCCCATAGTTAGACGGCTACTATGTGGGACTTGGAGGGAATAGAACCCAAGCAATCTCATTTTACAACTTTTATTTTCTATGATATATTATTGTAATAAATACTTAACCAGTAACTCTAATCTGTATTGCAGTTTGAGGACTATAAATTGCCTGATAGTAATAATGCACATTTTAAAAATATTCAAGGTCTGTGTGCATATTGTATGTGACCACAGCAATATTGTAATTTTTTTAAGAGTCTAGATCTTGCTATGTTGCCCAGGGTAGTCTTGACCCACGGACTCAAATGATCCCTGGCCTCAGCCTCCCAGCGCTGGGATTACAGGTGCATGCCACCACTCCCGACAGCAGTTTTGTAATTTAAAGGAAATCTTTAATGATATTTATGGCTCTCAATGTTTTAGAACCATTTTTACATGGAAGATGTAGAGCAAACCATTTGTAATATATTTATTTAGGAAAAATACAAATGTAGCATTAACTTTTATAATATAAAATTGTCATTTTATATTAATTTTATCCTCTTTATATGTGAACACTATTGTGTTCTAAAAAGTACAAAAGTATATTCTGTCACATTTTTATTCCTTAATTCTCGTTACGATGTATATTTAAAAATTCTTAAGTTCATTAGGCAAAATTTTACTATAATAAGATACAATTTGAAATAATTATATTGTTACTCTATTAAGCTAGCTCATGCTTTTAGATCAGTGATTAACAGTGGGGGAAATAATATATATAGATATCTGGGTCATAATCTTTTGTAATTCCAGTTCTTCTGGACAGATTCTAATTCACCTCCATGACTGTTTCACAGTTCTACCTATAAATTGTCCTATTGTCAGAGCAAGGCACTCCTATTTCTGAGAGGCTATCATTTCCAATAGATATAAATAGCTTATTTTTTAAGAGCTTGAAAGCTATTCATCTGAACATATAATTGGGATTTAAGCAATATTTGTGTAGTAGATAAGACCTACTGTACACAGAGTTTGTAACAGAAACTTCCCAGTTTTCAAATTGGGAATTAGTCATTGAAAATATGGGGTGGATCTGTTTTTCTACATTTGTTCTTTGGAATAAGCTTCACCATCCTGTTTCAATTACTCACCTGGAAACCTCCCTCCATCCAGGTAATTTGCTATTATTTTTGATGTCTTTTGATCTTTTTAAATTTATTTTTGATATCAGAAATGGTACTTTGATATTTCAGTGTCCTCACACTCCATGTGAAGTACTCGTTTATCAGATCGGCACATGGCTGTGATGTACAGCTTCCTGGGTGGGGTGGGGGGGGGCAGATGCATCACTTTGCACACCTTTGTTTATCCACTTTAATCAAGTGGGGGAAATATTTTGTTTTACTTTAAACCATATTAATTATCATGTGGGGAAAGTGATGGATATCTATGATTAAGGTAAGGGATAAACTATGGTAAAGCCAAATAGTTTGCGTTTCCCTGTAAATGTCAAGTGTCTCACCAATATCTTATTTAAGTGATTTAGTACATACACATCAAAGGATAGCATTTATTATCAATTCAGAAGATATGCTGTTTTTGCTGTTAAATATAATATTTACTGTCTATTCCCATATTTTTAATGATTGTTTGCTGAGGCATCAATTATATGTCATAAAAGTGAGATAGGTCTTGTTTGGTTGTTTCTCAAGTTTATGCCAGTTCACAAGCAAGCTCAGTGATCGACTAATTATATTTTCATTGCCAACCTCTTACCCCTGCCTCAGTTGTCTAAGATGACTTGAACTATTCGCAAACATATGTCAAACTAACAATGTTATATGAAATGAATTAAATGCATGGAAGAAGCCGAGCATGGGTTCGTGCCTGTAAGCTTCAGCCTATGAAGCGGCTGGGGCTAGGGATTGCAGTTCTATTTCCACCTGGGGCACATAGTGAGACCTAGTTCCAAAAAAATATAGCTGGGTGTGGTGGTGTGCGCCTGTAATCACAGCTACCTGGAAAGCTGAGGCTGGGGATTGCTTGAGTCTGTGGCACCCCAGGCAACGTGAGCCTGCGGTTCCATGGGCAAAAATAGCAAGTCTAGTCTCAAAAAAAAAAAAAAAGGAAGACCTATATAACTATATCTTGACGGTGTCATTCTTCGCATAATCGAGTCCTTCAACTTAAAAATCTTCCTTTGCAATTGTTAGTGCTAGGATTTTGGTCAGAGACTCTTACTGAAGGAAACGAATGTGTTGACAGTAGCAGTGCCACTTTGACTTCCTCTAGACATCTCTGTGTTTAAGATCTAGCTTTGTTCTTTTTTACCTAGAACACTGATTTTTTGTAGTATATGTCTTCTTTAGAGCAATGATCACATGGCTTTGCAAATAGTATGCTCATTTAAATACTAGGATGAATAAGTGTACCAGCTTTAAGCAATAGGTGAATTTGTCTGTAACCTCCAAAATAAATGTTTTTCAAAGGCCCCAATGTACAGTACATGGTCTGTGCATTTTTTCTTTGGTTCAATATACACTTTCATCAAAGAGAACCAAAATTGGACCTTGGTCTGTCATGTATTTGAACTGAACTTTTATCTTCATTTGTATGTGTCCAAGAAACAAGAGAAGATTCTTTAAGAGTATGAATTTCATTGTAGTGGAGCAAATTTGGAGTTTAGAGTACAGTTTTTTTTTTTTTTTTTCCAAAATCCAATAGGTTCCTAGAGGCATTGTGATTATCCTTTAAATAACATTCAGTTAATGAAGAGCAGTAAAAAAGATGCCATACACATTTTTCATAACATAGTAGTTTCAATATTGGAGGGAGAGAAGCACTTCTAGCCCACTAACTGTGAAATGTTATTGAAAATTAAGATTCCCTTTAAATGAGCTGTCTCACCTGAGCACTCACCTTGTTAGCTAGTGAGCTTTAACAAAGCACCCAGAAGTCTGTGGCAAGTCAGAATAGAGAGATACTTTTTGATGGAGAAATCATTTACAGTCTGTTTTCAATCTTACTGAGTAATACAAATATATTTTAAAATTTAATTTTGAATAATTATGAGTACTTTGGTGGCTCATGTTTGGATTTCTCATCTCAGCAACACCTTATCTCCAGCTCTTCTTGGAATTCCTGCTCTTCCACTCCTCACTTTTCTCAGCTCTTTGTGCCCTTTAGAAACTTTTCACTATGGAATGTTGTTTGCTATTCTTTTTTTGTTAATCTTTTTGCTGTTTACATATTCATGCCCATAAGTATACAGACAGTATATGTATATATATATATATATATATATATATATTACATTGTTGCAATCCACAGGGTTCTCCCTCCACCCATCATCTGAGAGAATCCTCCTCTTGATCTTCCTGTACTCCTCCCTTCCCCAATTAGTCCCTTTCCCCTACACCTCCCCTAGCAGCCCGCCCCAGCTCCACTGTCAGCTTATTGGGGTTTTCTTGTCCTTTGTTTGTTATTCCTATATCCTATCTATAGGTGAAATCATATGGTTTTTGTCTTTTCTTTGCTACTCTGTTGTCGCTGTTTTGTGCACTTATGGTATGCTAGGCACTCATCTGAATATATCTTTTATCTCATTTAATTCTCATAACAGTCCTATCTTACAAGGATGTTACTGAGTTACAGAGAAATAAATCTCTCAAGTTAATGGATCTTAAACGGGGTGCTGATCTTAGGGACTTCTAATTCCAGTCACACTCTTAACTTACTCCCCTGTACTACTAATATACTAAGGGGCATTGCATGGCCAAGTTGAATTTTGGTTTTCCTGTTTGTCAGTCAGGAACCCTAACACCTAAACAATTATGAGGAATTAGGAAAATTATGAGGAATTAAATAAATGAAATTAGTAATCATAAGTCATAAACTACAGATAAGTGGATAGGAATTGAATAAATGTCCTTTACTATTTTCCTTCTTTCAAGTCATGCTTGGAAAAGAGGGGTCATACATTGCCTGCTGTTGGAAGGAAAGCCACAGTGTGGTTTTAATTCTGCAGAACCATCGCCAACTCTTTTGTACCAGTTCTGTGGCAACCTTATGAAAAGATAGGCTGGTTTTCCCATTGATAATCTAGCCTACTAAATAGTAATACTTTGATGCAGATATGTTTGTCTAATCGAGACATCAGCACCATCAAGAGCAGACTGAAGACTGGCAGCTAGAGCTAAATTTAATTTTCACCTACATTTTATGATTTACTTGGGATGAGAAGTGCTTCTATTCAAGCATCCTTTCAGTAGACTAAGAGTAGTGGTCAGCAAGAGATTATACTTTGATGCCTAAACTTTGATGTTTCACTAGAGAGAAAACTAAACAAGGAATTGCTTCCTCATTAGAAAATAGGTAGTAGTATACTTTTTGAGCTAATGATTCCATCAATACTCTTAAAAATTCTGGGAGGAAGCTATTACAGTATATAAAAGTCAACTTAGAAGACAATAATAAAATGGTTCAATCTTTATAAACTTTTTCCAGATAAAATTCTGTGTTTTTGTGGCATCAACATATTTTGGGCTTCAGAAAATATTATGGATATCAGGGAACTCAGACGGTCCTTTTGAAATCACCATATAGGCTTCTAAGACATTCTGTCAGATACTTAGGCATACAGAACAACTGTATGACCACAATGTAGTTAAGGCTAAGAAATTTTTTGTGTTCTCCCTTAATTTTATACATGCTGTTCATCTTTAAGACAGGAAAAAAAGTAATAAACCCTTTGTTCAAGTTCATAAATCATGACTCTCTTGAAATTCAAGCTTGAAATCCATGGCATGGATATGAAGAAAATTAAAGTCAAATTTATCTACTCAGACATTGGTGTGGCCTTTAGATCTTTACTGTGTTCTTTTTAAATATTTTATTGCTGGCACTATTTTCATTTTATCACTTTGTTCTTTCATTAATTTTGCATATTTCATTGTTCTTAATCCAAATTTTCTAGTGTTAGTAAATGATGCATCTACATTAAAGCAAAAAGCAGTCTTAGTG